>JAWWEW010000028.1:5556294-5772786 GCA_035583185.1 Anabacerthia variegaticeps
ATCACAACTCCTTCCCAGCTGTAGTCAATAACCCCTCCCAGCTGTCCTCAATGATGTCCTTCCCAGCTGTCCTCAATAACCCCCTCCAGCTGTACTCAATAACCCCTTGGCACGAGAGGGGCTCTTTGAACAGGTCCTGCTTAACGACTCTATGTCTCACCTACCAGTATGTATCAGTAGCATTAACAGCAAGGCAGATTTCCTTCCCAGTGGAAGGATTACATCAGATGGGTTAATATTAGTTCACTATTACTGAATACTCAGTGTTTAGTTCAATTTCTTTAGCAAACACCAAATAAGATTATAATTTTAAAAGTATGGTGCATTTTCCAGCTTCCTTCTACAACACAACTTACTCCAAACAGGAAATCGTATACATTAATCTCAGAAACTTTGTTTTAAATGCTAGTTCAAACCAAATACTTGTTGGAGAAAAAAACAAACAAACAAACCACCACAAAACCCCACCAAACCAAAAAAACAAAAATGCCACAAAGCAAGCAAAAAACCACCAAACCCCACAAAGATACTTTTAAATTGCTGTGTATGTTTGTTATATTTTCTACTTTCAGGTACACACATAATCAGTCACTTTCAGTAGGATCTGAAATGATTAATTGTGGTAAAAGGTTATTCAAACTCGCTTAAAAGAACCCAAACCAACTATAAAACCAGACATTTCCTTGACAATTTCAGCCAAATTTTGCTAGTTTAGCTCACTTAAAAAACAGGAGCAGTTCCAACAGATATGCAAGTACTTATTTGGATCTTCAATTAAGTGGGTAAAAACTGAAGAGAAGTCTATGAATTTACCTCTGTTAAACCAGGTGTCTTCTGCTTTTGCCCATGCTTCAGCACCAGGCAGTGACAGCTGTTTTGATGAGGGCACTAAATCTAAATGCTCATTACTAACATTCCCAAACCAACTTTGCTCGGACAAAGCAGTGGTGAGTGTGTGGCTGTAACTTGCACTGGGCAGAGCAGGGCACAGCCAGCAGTGCTTGGTAACCCAGGGAGACATTCAAAGAACAGTCAGTGAATGAACAGTCTTCCAATGTGCACATCTCTAACGAACCCCACATCCCCCTCCAACACAATAACTAAACAACAGGAACAAATAAATAAAGGCAGTTTTGGAGTAAAGGAACAGTACTGAGGAAATGAAAGCAAACCACCACTTTCCTTTTAATAAATAAAATAACACAGGAACCATTCTAACATAACTCTAATTCCAATTCTGACTGGCAGTTAAAATCCTATGACCTGGTTTGTTATTTTATTCCTAGGCTTTCATCCCTGGCAGCAACATGGCACAGCGATGGGTACAGCTTATTAAAGTTCAATTCATTGTTAAAAGGAAATACCTGCTGAGCACAAGGTGATGCAAGTAAGAACTCTTTAAATTGTTTACAAAGAGCACCAGTATCTGAAAAAAAAAAAAAAAAAAAAGACTGGAAATAAAACTGAGTCCTAGTTTATTTTCAAATGTTTCAACTCTATTTTCTAGGAAAAAATTAGCTTGCAAAATTGGCTGAGAACAGAAGTGCCACATTCTCTCCCATCAATGGAGTTCCCTGGTTGCAGGAGTGCGGAACTGGCCACAGGGATTACCTGCTGGCAACTGAAGTCATTCCTAGCTACAAACAGAGCCACAGGAGAGTGATGCCCTGTCAACTGTCAATTCCTTCATTTAGGAATAAAAAGCTGTTAGGTTATGTGTAGTGTGGATTCCTTTCATATGAGAAATGCTTTAAGAAGCATTCTGATGTCATGATTAAATAGTACTTCTTAGTTTACAGCACCCATTCTGGATGGCTCTTCTATTGAGAGCATTTAGCTTTCATGTCAATAAAATTTCTGCCAAATTTTAACTCTGTAATTCCTTGTTAACAAGGAGGAAGGCCTTGCATTTTTAGCACAAGATAAACTGGAGTTCAGAGCTCTTTTTGAACCCTCCCAGCATCCTCAACCAGAGGCAATATAATTTGTGTCCTTTATTTGGTGAGTGTGGATGTCAGCATTTTAGTTTGAACCAGTTGCTTTTGAGGTCAGTCTCCAAACCAGCCCTGGTTTCCTGCTGTGGTTTGCCCTGCAGACCAAAAGGTGCAGACCATGTGGAACCCAGAGCAGCCGATGTGCCCTGGGAAGGGGCTGGCAGGTGTTCTGCTCCCAGAACCAAACTGCCCCAAGGTGCCCCTCCAACACAACTGCTGGCCTCAGTGCTGGGGCCTGGGCAGCAAAGATTCAGGACTTTCCATCAGACCTGGAGAGGCAAAATCCTTGGGTAGTCAGATTGCCTGTGCTGAGATGGTCCTTGGGACACACTGCTCCCACCAAGATCAGGGATCTGATATTGCTAATTCAGGTGTATATTTGGGTGAATGCATGTCAGGGACACCTAACCTCAAATTATACACGTGACTATGTACATGTTTCCATATGTAGTCAAGGACAGGTATGCACTATATGGCTCCAAGGAGATAGGTTATTTTAATGGTGAATGTCTTTTATACTGAGCCATCTACAAATGATTCATGCTATTAAAAAGAGTATGAATTATCATTCCCTTCATCTGACAAAGAAGTCTTTAATGTGAAGTCAAACCTCTCTATTGAAAAGGCTTTTAAGCAAATCTCCACCTGGCTTTGTCCCACCTGCTGGACAGTTTTCTGGAGTTCAGAACACAACTGGCATTTTTATGTAGTTTGTGATGATAGCCACTGTATTTCTCCTGGCCTGTTTGTAAAGTTCTCTTATCATCATGAGCAGTGATAGGGTGTTTCAATTCCTTTTCCCTCTGCATCATCTTTATAATTTAATTTTGAGAAAGCAGAGAGCCGTTTTGCTTTCCTACTTGTTTCTTCTATTCTGTCTTGGCCCGTCCTTGCCCACGCCCCCTGCAGCCCTGCCAATGTCCTCCTCAGATAAAGAGCACATCACTTCTGCACTGCAAAACAGGGTTGGGGGGCTCGCATTCCAAACCCCCAGGGGAAAACCTCAAGGTTCTGGGTAGCAACAAAGCTGAAGTTATCAGGCTATTCCAGGGCTCCAGCAGACAGGAATATTGAACTGCATCTCCCGGGGCTTCTCCAAACCAGAACTGAAGCAAAACCTTTGAGGAATGTAGGATTTAAATGTAGAATTCCAGTGCCAATCAATCATTCAGCATTAAAGATTAAATACAAGTAGAAAGATGAGAGTTAACAAAAAGCAACTGAAATGCATTGCAATCTTTCCTCAAATATTTTGTGGAGCTTTAAAGCAATAGACTTTGCAGGAGTAAAACATGCACTTGTTGAATCAAGACAGAGCACAGACTGCACAAGCCTCATCATGCAATCCTTGCTCTCAGTTGTTTATCTGAACGTAATTTCAGTATAGTTTTTACATATTTAAATTTTTAACAGGACATAGATATGTATTTGTCAATAAAGGAACATCTTTAAATGTTTTAAGAAGCTTCATTAAGGAAATACTGCTTCCTTGACAATCACAAAACTTTTTGGCATAAACCTCTTTAGTTTCTCTAGATCTCATATTTTATTTATTACCACTGTGTTTTAAGCATTTGAGCTTTAGTTCATAGCTTTTAAAATACTAAAATATGATTATCAGGTATGATTGTAAGTAAAACAATAGCAGCTTTGCTAATGCTAGTCTCAGATGACAGAACACTCGAATATGATATAAAAATAAATCCTTTTAGGGGATTTGGGACTTAGTTGTTTCTCATGTAGGACACACTAATTTGTCAGTGAACCATAGACAGGTCAGTGTAGTGAGGCTGTGCCAGACAACCAGGAGAAAAATAATTCCTTTTTAAAAGCAAATTGGAGATCTCTTTGAACAGGGTATAAACAAGGTGCATTTGTTTCTACTAAAGCACAATATCAATTTTATATTAAATAGTTAAGTAGTACTGTCAAACTCTAGATGAGAAAATAGAGCCCAAGACATAGATTTTTTTTTTTCTTCCCATTAGAATTCTCATTATTCTAAAGGTCATTTCATGACTCCCTAACTAATGAGAAAGGATACCTTTCCTGAGTCACCCGGGATGTGCCACAGCACGTGCCCAAAGGTGTAGCTGCCGAACTATGGCACTGCAGACAGGCGAGGGGCTGCAGCTGCAGCTCATAGCACAGCTCCTCGTATTTGCCAATATATCTTTCAGGCTAAAAAGATGGGATTTCCTCCCTGGCGATTTCACAAGGAACTTTCATCAACAGTTTGTTGTAAATCTGGCGTGGCAAAGGTTTGCAAACAGCACACTTGCCAAGACACAGGTTTCCTTTACGAGACCATATATGTTTTAGTCTTCTCTGGATGATAATAGGAACTCTAAGTGAATATTTCTGAGTTTATTTCTTCAGAGCTCCAGAAAGAAACCAAAAGGCAAAGAGGGCACGCACCTCTGCCTTGCCTGCTAATGCAGACCTTTATGATTCTGTGCTCCCTTCGGTCACTTCTGAGTACTTTGCCACTTAAAAAATACGTGCATTCCAAACGAAGCAAAGCCCCCAGAAGCCAGAGTGTTACAGTTCTGCTGTGTCAGAGACACTCGCTTAAATGCCCTGCCTGTCCTTTGCAGCCTGTTGAACATTTGTAACTTGACACTTTGCTGCTATTTAAAAACTACTCTGTATCCAAACCAGCAGTTTAAAATTGTTACTACAAGTTAATGGTTTCCTTCCATACTTGAAAAGAGACACACCTTTTACTCCCAAACCCTGTTCAGATTGACCCTCGTCACCCATTTTCTTCTATTTTTCTGCTGAATTTTCTCATCTGTTCTAATACATTTTGTTTAAGGATGTTGACACTGCCATGGCTTCTCTTCATTCTACTCAGTGTTTTTCCTGTGTGCTGTGGCAGCCTTCTTATCCTGCAGGAGAGCTGTCCAAAGGCACACACGCACCACGGTACCTGCAGAAGGTGGCCACATTGTGGTGCTGATGGAAAGGAGGCAAGAATAGCAGAGTAAACATCACCCTGTGCCTTGAGAGCTCAGGTTTGGCAAATATCGGCAGAAGAGCTGCCGTGGGCTGTGCCCAGGGATGGGGCAACGCTGCTCACTTGGTTGGATGTTGCTCATTCAAAAAAAAAAAAAAAATAAAGTAAATAATTTAAAAAAATCTGCTTATGCTTACCAGGCAGGTTTCATCCAAATTCTACAGTTATACTTAAAAACTACATTTGATTAAGGAAATTATGAATTACAATAAAGTGCAAGGAACATGCAAAATGAATAATTAACATTGTATAGACTTCAGCATCTTAATGAAGATTAAATACTACATATATTCAAACTGGATTAGCACATCCACTGAAAGCTGTTATGTGCTCAGTAGGGGAGTCTATGCATTCACAAAATAATGTTTTATGAGGAGGATTCTACCAACATTAAGCATAAGGTTGTCATATATAAAATGATTAACGTTTTATATAAAAGAAGCTGTAATTCCAGTAAATGAAGTCATTTCATCTCCCTGCTGGTTCTACCTTTAGGAATATACTGTAAATGGAAAGCAGCTCAATGTGAAGTCTAGTTAAATAGAATATGAATCCTCTTGTTTGAAGTTAATGAGACTTGGAAACCTACATTTAAAAAAATTGTTGTGATTTTAAATCACCGATTTCATTAAGATTTGCATACAGGACGTAATTCCTGGTCCATTAAGGCTTCCACTTCCTCAGCTACGTAGGACAGGATGTCACCTTGCTTTTCCTGATCTTTGTTTGCACCCTGTCCACCCCTTACAGCTACTTCTTTCTAAGGGGTAGGATTGCTTAAGAGAACCTGCAGGAAGGGACAGGAGGTGCAGTGCAAATCCCCCAAAGTGCCCCAAGGGAGGAGCCCTGGGAGAAGTAACTCCTTGGCTGTTGACTGCAGCCGTTTTGTCAAGGCTGAGTACGGACAGATTGCCGGGGTATTGCTCACAGCAGTAAAATGTCCATCTGCAGAAGGGGTGCTGACAAGTTGCCAGCTGCTCCAAGCTGACAGATCAAAGGAGAAATGGACTGCAATTTCCTCCTCAAGACAGCAGATGATGGCAAGGTTAAATCAGATCCACGTACAGAAGTGACAGGAACGTCAGATGTAGATAAGGCAATAAATGTATTGGTATTTATTGTTTTAAACCTGCTTCATCTACGGAAGTAGCTGCTCTTCAGGACACACTGATTTCAGCCTGGGAAACCCAGGTCAAAAGTGGTGGGCCAAAGATGCCATGTGCTCAATGCCAACTACTTTTGACCCAAATGCTTTTGGTTGTAAAGCACAGCAAAGGGGATGACTCATTTGCCACCACAAGTTACTAAACTCTTGGCAGGCTTTGCCCACTGGCCATGGTTAGAGGAGCAGGTTGTAGGCTGGCTCTTCAGGCACAGAGTGAGCAGCTCTTTGTAGCCTTCACCCACCTACATTTTCCTCTTAGTAGAGAACATATAGCTCAATTTTAATAATATGAAGAATATTCAAATAATTTTTTTTTTTTTCCTCCAAGAAAAGAAAAGGGAAATATTTTCCGTTTCTAGTCTCAATTTACAGCCATGCCTCAAAAACATTTTTGGAAACTTTCCACACCTGCTTAACCACATGAGAGGATGCAGTTCCTGAGGAGCTGTTTGCTCATTTACATGCAGTTGGATTTCACAGAAACACAGTTTTCAGTCCTCCAGTGGAGCAAATCTTTTTTGTATGGTAGTAGGAAAAACAAACAAACAAAAAAATCTATGCAAACATAAACTAATAGATTAGAAAGTTGAACTGTACAGTCCCAATTTTTAAAATCTATTCCTAATGTGGCAAAAATCTTGGCAAGGTTCATATTGCTGCTGTCAACAGAAAAAACAGCTTTTCAGCTCCCAAGCTTGCTGGAACCCATGTGTTAGTAAATAAAGGTGAACAAGGCACAGACCCAAGAATCTGCTGGTTTGCAGGTTTTAGTAGCACTCATAAAAATAAAGAAATCACTGTTTATGCCATGGATTTTGTTTCACTGTTTTTTGCTGTATTTGACCACGTGCCTCCTGCCCCCTGCCTTCACCCACAGTGTGAGCTTGCTGGGATCTGCACTTCATGTGTGCCTCTTGTGCAGTGACTGATCCAGCTGGAATGTTGTGTGTGACAGTGGGCCCTGATACACTAGGAATTATAACCATATTTCCATGCTCAGGCACACCAGGCTCAGAGGGGTTTTTGGCTGGGGGATGGAGGCAGGCCCAGCTGATGGGGCATTAGGTGAACTCCTGCTGTAGTTCTCTGGCAGCTGGGAAGGCAGGAGCTGCTGTCAGCATCCACGCAGGAAACGTGGATCCAGAGGAAGCTGCTACAGCCCCAGGATGGGAGGCAGAGGCTCCTGGCTGGCCCCTGAGCTGCCACATGCTTGTGAGCAAGGGTGGAGACTGGGATTTGGGTTGGGATGCTGAGAGCTTTGTGTTTCCTGCTTTCACCAGAACTCACGGGCACTGAACCTGCCAGTGGGAAACAGGCTGCCTTCTAAATCATTTTGTGATATCTTGTGTCACTCCTGCTTTTAATTTTAAAGACTGGTTTCAATTGTTTAAAATAGCTGGGGAACTTTGGGATTACAAGGAAATCATAGGTGCTTTATAATGTGAAGTATTCACACAATGCAACTAGATTAACCTTATTGACTGCATGATTCTGAGAAGTTGTCCTCAAGGTACAAATGACAAAGTGGAGCTCATGTCTCAGGGGCCAAGAACTGGGAATCTCAGTGGGACTGGGCTTACACTACATCAGGTCTCCTGGAGCCCAGCAGTGTCTTATGAGCTCACAGAAAAAGCACAGACTATGCCAAAAAGCTTGCTGATTTTTTCAGTATTTTTTGGCCCCTGGGAATCCCCTGTCAGTCCTAAGGTGTACAGAAAGGAATCACACAACTGCTCCAAGCCCTGCCTATGGATGAGCACATCGTGCAGTGCCAGGGAGGCCTGGGACACTGCAGGACTTGCGTGCCACTCTGCCATGGCCAGTCCACAGCCCAGCACTGCATCAGGTCACACTGGGCAAAAACGAATGGACAGATTCCAAGTAGATGGTCTTTAAGGTCCATCCCAACCCCTTAACATTCTGTGATTCTGGGGTATACAAAATAAAGCCATTGTAGGGATTTGTAAGCAAATAAAAAAACCTTGAAATGCCATAGAGGTAATAAATGTCCAGTTTTTACAGGCAAAATTCTGCAGAGAGCTATGCTGGGGACTGTGCAGCTCTGTGGCTTCATGGGCAGCCTGGGGAAGGGCTGAAGTCTTTATTATTCATAGTAAAAATGAAAGGTGAGAAGACTTACAGAATATGTAATTACATTTAGTGTCTCAGTGATAAAAAGGCAGAAGAAAATGACTGTAGATAAATGTAAAATAATGCTTATGATGAGAAACAACTACAACTTAATAGAGAAAATGATGAGATCTAACCCAGCTATTACCACTTATGGAACTCTTGACATTAAACCAGATATTTATATGACTATATTTGCTTAATTTGAGGTGGAATAAAAAGAAAGCAACTATGGAGAAAGTCACATTTTTTTCCCTCCAGAAGTGGATAGCTGTCAGTATAAAAGAAAAATAAGACAAAATCAGGACATCTGCATACAGGACTATCATCAGCCCATTCCCAATAATAGTTACTTACATTAACAGTGGGTCTCTGAACCTAAAAGCTATGGAGTATTTGCACCTGGGGCTCTCTTACAGACATGGATATTGGAGCACAGAAACAGGGATCCATCAGACAGAAAATTTAGCCAGCCAGGAAAAGATGAGTAGACAAGAATGAGCCACAGACCACAGAATTCATGGCATGGCACATACAACATTCTTCAACAGGCTTATGGTCCTGTGGCAACAAATGTAGGAAAAAAGTGCTGTTGCAGATATATTACTAGATTTTCTTGTCCCTACAACAGCTGATTATTTCTTAAGGGAAAAACACGCAGGTTATCTAGGTAATTGCTCCCCAGCTACAAGAAAATTCTAATTTCTTTATTTCCTACCCATCCCAAATCCAATTTGACATGGTGAAAACTTTCTTTTGGGAAACAATTCTAGTGACCATTTAAATCCTGAGCAAAGGAAGGTATATGAATTAATCACTTATGAGATTTCTTAGTATCTCTAGGCATGTTAGTGCATCCCTTCAGCATCTCTTTCCAGCCATGTTAAGTCTCCAAGCCGAACCCTTCAAGCACGAATTTAATTAATGTCAATATCAATTCAGTACCAGCAACAATCAACAAGTGACACTTCAGAGTCTCAGCATCCCCCTCTTGAGGATACCAGCACACTGAACACCCAAAGACAAAGGTCACAAGTTTTAATTTTTAGTTCATTAATTTCATGCTTCTATCATATTACACTGTCTCCATATTCCAACTTGTCTGGAAAGGTTTCAGTACTTCCCTTTAGGCTAGAGCTTGGAAACCTTTTTCTGTGTTTAAGTCTACGTTTATTATTGAAAAATCTCAATATATATGATATTGTAGCACTGATATCCTACTAATAATTAATTTTATCTTATCTTATCCTCCTCAAATGTAGACTTGATCAAGGCCCAATACCACCTTCAGGATAATATTTCCAGTATAAAATGTACTCTATCGATTTCCCTCAATAAAACAAACAAACAAAAAGCTTAGAAACCCTGCATGTCTTTTGGCAACTAAGTACAGCTTGGTAGTGCTGCACACTTCAGTAAGATGACAGAAGTTGGCTCTGGTGCTTCAGTCAACTTTGAGAGCCTCTTGGTGGCACCTTTGTGTCCAGAGTCTGCAGAACTCCATCCCCAAATAACTTGTTCCACCATAAATTGTAATGAGAAGACATTTTTGTAAGGTGGCACTTTTTCAGTTTATCAGACATGCAGGTCAATCTGCCTTACGATTAAGATTTTTGCCTAATCATGTTAAAGAGCATAACATTTTAATTACTTGAAAATTGGCTGAGAGTTCAGAGAAGCAAAATCTCTGTTGCCAGGAGAGCGCTGTGCCCATGAGCCCAGCTTTGACCAGGTTACACACACATGTCTGTGGCCTCGGTGTGTCACAGACCTGACCAGTGACAGTGAGGCAAGGTTGGGGTGACTGTGAGGTGACACGGATCACTTACAGATCCGAAACAAAGCACTTAGGAGAAAGAGGTAGAGGGGGTTGTTAAAAGAGCATGTAGGACAGGACAAGGGGCAATGGCTTCACACTGAGAGTGTAGGTTTAGATTAGATATTGGGACAAAATCCTCCCCTGGGAGGGTGGGCAGGCCCTGGCACGGGTTGGGCAGAGAGAGAAGCTGTGGCTGCCCCATCACTGGGAGTGTCCCAGGCCAGGTTGAACAGGGCTTGGAGCACCCTGGGCTAGTGGAAGGTGTCCCTGCCCATGGCAGGGGGTGGTACGAGATGAGCCTCAATGTTCATTCCAACCCAAACTCTTCTAGGACTTTATTTTACAAGTCCTGAAACTAATAGTTTTATTTACACCTAGTAAGCCCATAGTCAACAAGTAAATGTATAGATCAATATGACACCATCTCAGAGTTTGGCTATAAAAAAGCTCAGGTATATATTTTAAATTCCTGTAGTATATGGGGCTCATGCAGATGCATCTAAGCTAGTTATAAATGAGTTTAGCAAGGGTCATTACAGATGCCAAATTTACAGGGAAACTCAGGGAAAACTTGCTGCCTGCTTATTTATGAAGGGTTCTGCATGGCTTTTAAAACCTATGCTAAGCCATGGACCACTGAAGCTGGTCTCATTGCTTTTATTTGAAACGTTTAATTTAGGAGATGTTTGTGTACTTTGGGAATTGCAGTGCACATGTGCCAGTGTGATACCTGCTGAAACTTGACCATACTCTGTCTGCTGTGACATTTCACTGACTCTTTGCACTCTCTGATTCTATGATACTTAACAAAAACACAATATGTACTTGAATTCCTCCCCAGGAGATTAAGTGAATCCCTAGGTACATACGAGCGCTGATGTAACTGACTTCATGTGTACATTTGTCCCTGCATAAGTGACTTAAGCAAAGCAGCTTTGGTAGGAGACCTGATAACATAGGTTGAGACAACTGGAGACAGAAAGAACTTAGAGATGTAAACTCTGTTGAGCTGGGGAAAAAAACCAAACCCATAGAAAGTTCTTGAGGTAATTCCAGGCTAGGATTAAATGCAACATCTCCACACAG
Source organism: Anabacerthia variegaticeps (assembly GCA_035583185.1). NCBI lineage: Eukaryota > Metazoa > Chordata > Aves > Passeriformes > Furnariidae > Anabacerthia > Anabacerthia variegaticeps. Next base: position 5,567,508 of record JAWWEW010000028.1, read on the forward strand.
TCAGATCAAGGAGGACTGATACAACAGAAAGTTGGACAGCTTTGGATGAAGTTTAGTGATTATATTGAGGGCAATTATGATCTTTCTAATTTCTGACTTCTCATCCCTGCAGGAGCAATTAGAGTTCTTTGTAACATAAAAGCATTAAAGCATGATGCTTGCAATCTATTTGTGTGCTCCCTTCTGAAGTTCACTGGCAATTTCCTCTTGTTAAAAGTGGAAGGGGACTGTTACAGCACACAATCTGCCTTTACCTCCCATGCTGGGCACAGTTTCAGGCAGCCTTCACCCCTTTTTGTTTCATCACGGTTCAGTTTATCAGAGAACTAACCAGTTGACCAGAACCCCAAAAAAAAAACAAAAAAAAAACCACAAAAACTTTTCAAAGAGAGACAATTTCTCTTTGAATGTAAGACGCAAAAAGGAGATTTCTTAGAATTCTTCTCATCCCACTTGCATGTTCTTCGCTGCTTGAACACTCTGCCACTGCATCATCTTTTGAAAATAAATATTCTTCATATTTTATGGCATTGGAAATAATGATAAACAGGTATGACAAGTCATCAGTGGCACTTTCTCTGTTAGGGTTAAGTCAGCTCAGGAAGCTAATGTACTTCTTCACCTTGAAGGTTATGATTCACTTCTAGAATTATCCTCAAATTAAAAGTTCATATAAATTAACATCAGCTCAGTTCTATCTCATTGTAGTTCAGATTGCCCTAAAGTGTTCCCTTGGGTCCTTTTGTGTGGGAAATCATTGACATTATTCTTACTTTTATTTTGCAATAAAGCAGAATGGCTGGAAATAGGTTAAAAGAATAAAGAAACTATGATGAAAGCAGGCAATTGAAGATTTCAGGATTGCATTAACAAATAAAGGCCTGAGGAGGAAATATCAAGCTGGTTCTAAAAATATGAAATGCTATAATGAACATTTATGAACATTTTATGTCTGCATTCAACTATGGCCAGTTATTTACACCTGATGTTTGCTTGCCATGAACAACACAAAATACAGTTTGGAAAATCTACACTGTTTGTTATTTATTAGAAAGTTTTAGCCTAAGATTAATTAGGCTATACCCAAGGGCACTTCAGAGAGAGAAAATAAAGTTGTAAGGGCCACTTAAGAGAGTTTCCAGGAGGCCTATATACCCTAGTCCTGGTTCCCTCTGAATATGGAGAAGATGAAAAATCTTTAAACCCAGATTTCATTAGTTCAGACCCGAGGTCTCCAGCTGCCAGGGTCAAAATGCTGATTTGCTTCCAGTGCCAGTAAATAATTCTAGAAAACAGACATTGCACATTTTCAAAGATGTGCAGATTTTGTGCCTGTCTGCCACAAAAGGCACACCCACAGGCCACTGCCCATCGTCCCCAGACATGAGGAACCCCTCATCCTGGAGAGCAGAAATAGCAGTGGGGCTGTATTAGCTGCAGGTTTATGCTGCAGAACTGTAATCACCAGAAGACTTCATACAGGTAACGATAGGCTTTGGAGCTTAGTGGAACTAAGGCTGCGTTTCACTCATCCTGTAATGCCACTTTGTACAGGACACGAGTGAGTGAGAAATGAGCCCCTTGTTACCACCTTGCACAGCTGGCTGTGCCTGGCACGTGCCACGGGCATGGCTGGTGCCCCACAGCCCGAGGGGGAAGGGACTCTCCTGGCTGCTGGCACCTGCCATGGCTTGGTACTGCACAGCATCTCGTTCCTAATGTTTGCAGCCAGTGAGAGGATTGCTGTTTGCATTTCAACTCATCAATGAAAGGAAATCTTATTTATATGATTTAATAATTAGATGCATTTAATTATTCATGTAAATATAATACCAGGAAAATCTTAATAATTAATGACATACTTATAAATAATTTCTGTTAGTGAAATAGATTGAGAAAATGATTTGTTCTTATTAGTAGACTAATAAATATTTAAACCCAAGTCCCAACAATGTAGTTTACAGACACTAAGAACCCTAATGCCCTTAAGCCACTTATACAGTGTCGAACACAGCTATTAAATTTGAAGATAAAAACAACTAATGATTTGCTGGACTTAAGCTTTTATTTACTGCCAGGAAGTTTGAAATTATTTTAAATCTGACTTTCCACATTGCTGAGTGTTTCATAAATAAGATGTAATTGATTTCTAAAAACATCCCCGCCTTGAATCTGAGTATTTGAACATATGAAGCAGGCAACGCTTGAAGTCATAGCAACTGATTCTGAGTTTCTGTTTGGTGGCTGGTATGACATGCAACTGAACCAGAAGCTGGATCTTTATATTTAGCTATGTTATGATTAATGTAATGTAAATTGGGGGAAAACATGACTTTCTGGTATATTATAATCCCCAGGCACCCAGGGTAAATGTCACCTGCATAAATTACCACATCTTTGGGACTGCTCTGATTTTCTTTCCCTTGCAATGGTGACAGAGCCCGTTCTGACAGCCACCATCACTTATGCCCAGAGTTGCATTTGGGTTTCTGATTTAAGTGGAAAACTAAATTGGAGCCCATGTAGAAGTAAAGAACACAAATATCTGTTGGAGCCTGCTGGATCTGCAGCCCCCAATGTGTTCCAACAGCTACAGAGCAATGTGAGGCACACCTACCATGGCCAAAACCAGGCATCTTCTTCCTGCACCCTTGGGATTTCTTTAAAGAAATGCATTGTTTTGGAGAAGAAATTCAAACTTTAGGAGAGACAATAAATCCTTTTAAGAGAATTTTTCAACAACCTATTTATTATAACTCCTGGATTTCGGGAGGTTACTCAATAACACTACAGGAGAATAATATTTTCTATTCAATTCTGCACTCTTTGAATATTTTTTTTAAAATGTGATGCAGTTAAAATTCTATAAAATTCTATGTGTTTAATTTCCTCTGTTTCTATAGGTCACTTCCATGATAGATAGGATCATTTTAAAATCACCAGGTGGTAAACCAAACTATCACACTGATTACTTTGAATTATTGATGATCATGGAAAACATGATCATCACGTTGGTCTAATTGGTCAACTAATCAATTAGAAAAATGTTTTTATTACAAATCCAATATTACATCCACACAGCTATCCTTGATGGTGCTTGGCAGAAACTTCCCCCGAAGGGAATTTTCTGAGAATCCATTTGTGCCCGTTCACATGAGAATGAAAACCATTACAGGCACTGCCTTCTTAGAAGAAAACACGAGAAATTAGGGGATAACATGAAGTTGTGGTGAATTGTGATCATTCAAGTGCTTTTAAAACATAAAATACTCTCAGCATTTCTTTATAGGTTGTAAACTTCTCTGAAGTGCATAATGATTTCTTCTTTTTTTTTTTTTTTTTTTTTTGTGGGAGAATATATGAAATTAATGTGGTTGACAGAGATTTCAACAGCTGGATTCATGTATTCGAGCCAGATGCCCTTAGGAGATGCCCCCATGCCATAATAGCTTCACGCAGCAGCACAGAACTGCCCACCTGAAATACTTGTGTCTCAGCTGCTCTCTGCACAGGAGAAATGAAACATCTCCTGTTTGACTCTTTGGGCCTCCCTTGCCAACCACAGTGGGCAGATGAGGACTAAGGCATTTAAGATTAAAAGTGACGGTCATTATACTTAGGGATTTTAAATGCATCTGATTTATCAGCAAAACACGCTCAGTATTTTGGCCAGCTATTTACTCAGTACATTATAATAGTTTAGGACCATTGGGCAAATGCTTATTGATGGATTTTTTTATCTTTGTGAAATGTAACCGTTCTTCCAAAGCTCTGAGAGTCTTTTTTTCCTCTTTTATTTTGCATTCCCTTAATTCTTTTTTTCCATCCTTGGCCAGTGACCTGATACAAATACAAACTTCACTGAAGCCAGTATAATCTATCATGCTAACAGAAGTCCTGTGAACCAAAAATGCAGTGAAAGGCTCCCAACACAGGAGAAAAGAAACATACAACAAAATGAAGAGGAGTGATAACAAAAGTCTTCCATTTCATCCTGGTCCTGAAAAACATACCTTAACCTGTTCCAATGTACACAGAGAAAAATCTTCATTAATTTCTTGTTTTCTTCTCCCCTCTTAGCCATTTCAGTTCTGCATTGTTATTGAGCAGTAGCATATTCAGAAATATGCCTTATAATCTGCTCTGCTTTCCTCAAACAGGAGAAATGCTTTCTGTGTGGTTTAGGAGCAGGACTTCACGAGCAGCCACGCTGCTGTATTTATAATAACAAACAGGTCCTTTTCCTCAGAAGTGCAGTGCAGTAGGAACACTTGATTTTTTTCTATTTTCTTAGAAAGCCCATCTTCTATGCAGAGTGTCATCATCTCCAGGACTCCATCATCCCCAGCTCCTCCTCCCATCCTACCTTGACTCCCATTCCACCTTTTTAATTCAACAGCTCTGACAAACACTTGGGGAGAACACTCACAGGTCATGCTGGATGAATACACAGACAAACAGATCTTTGCTTTTTGCAGAAACACACAAATGCCTACAGAGTTCAGGGATGGGAAAGCAAACACTCCAGGATACATCCAGAAAAGTTGGACAGTAGTGGTAGGTAATACAAAACCTGTTGTGTTAGTTAACATTCACCTCCAACCCTTACCAAAATGAGTCTTCCTTGCCATTGTACGAGCACTGAACAGGTAATAAATTCTTCTGAAACCTCTTTTGGAAAGAGAAACCACTCAGCAGTGGTAACCAGTGACTGGGCTCTCCCAAATCCAGTGTTTCATGGGATTTGAACCTCCAGGTGCAGCAACACAGCTGCTTTTAATTTCCAAAGGAGACCTTGACAGTCACTGCTGTGCTGCATTACATACTGTGGTGTGCAGGTACCCAAGCCCTGGCTCTGAATAAAGGTTCAGTGTTCCTGGAACAACATGACCATGTCAGTTCTGGCTGTTCCTGCAGCTGGTTGGCCCAGCCAAGGGGCAGACAGTGTCCACCCAACCCGCTGTCCGAGGGTCAGGCCCCTCTGAGCACTGCATTGTTCCACTTAGTTCTCATTTTAGCCTCTCAACAAGCCCAAAAGGCGGCTGACAAAGCAAAGGAGAGTTCTCACCACTGCCTTAGAGTGTTCAGTGAACTGGTGAGTCCAGGGGTCTGATCTTCATGGGATTTTAGAGGAGAAAACACAGTCTGAGTGTCTACTTCTGTCACAAGAGTATCCATATTCTGGGACCATTCTGCTCACTCTTAATGTCACTCTGTACTCTGACATAGTCCAAATTTGATGTGAGCTCCTATTTCACAGCTGAAAACTCCATGTAACCTGCCATGTAGGTTTAAATCAATACACTGGCTGCAAACGAGGTTCCATACTTGCTTTGCAGACATTCTTTTATATTTTTAATATTTTTTTGAGTCCTAGGAAAAGCTCTGAGCTAAGCCAGAGAAAAATGTTCTTATCCCACAGTATGAGTGTTTAAAAGGGTGTTATTCTAGTAGCAACACATGGATGTAAATAGTAAAATTCTCCTGGGTAAACAAAACATCTGAAAAATGTCAAGCCTCCTTAGGAATGCTCTTTATGACTTTAATAAAAGTATCTGGCCATGTATCATTTTTGTGTACAACATGCTCCCATTAAGCCTAAAATAAGAATATTAAGTCCTGAATCCTGGAGATCTCTGGCTAGTTTTCAAATTTATGGTGATCCCTGATGTAATCTGGGACACAATTTATAACTGAGAATTGACCTCTGCAGATCGATCCCCGTTCCAGCTGCACCATCCATGGAATTTTATTAACATTTCCCCCATATTCATTAACATCTTCAGGATATAATTATATTTTGTGAGGGTTTGAAATTCTTGAAAGCTGTAGGATTACACTGGAGCCACACTGAATAAACAGTTGCTTCGGATTAATTTTACCAACTGCTGATCCACTCCTATTACTGTATTTTAAGAGACCCAAACACAGTTCAGAGGGATTTAAAAAAAAAAAAAAAAAAAGATTTCTTCTGCTGCTGAAATCATGTAAAAATAAAAAGCTTTTAAGTTAAAAGGTGGTTAATAAATATATTCCATGCTGTGCATGCTTCTTTTACATAAGTATTTAGGAATGTATTTTAGAAAAGTCTTCTAATTGCTGGGAAAGCCACCAAAACTATTTTATTAGCATTAAGCCAAGCAGCATGAGCAATATGAATTTCTTTGCTAACTTTGCCTTCCTTTTCAGTCATTTCAATGAGTTATTTCTTTTCTCTCTGCCTGCCCCATAGAGGAGCTGTTTACTATGCACAGCTTTACACTGGAGTTACAAACAGGTAAGGGAAACACAAAACTGGTATTTTGTGTTACCCGTGTCTTGTTCCTCTGGTAACCATGACCAGGCCTTTGAGTTAAAATTTGCTCTGGATGTGCAAGTACAGCTCTAAACAATAAGAATCAAAGGATGGGTTTTTCACATTACAAAACAATGCAGAGATGTATATTTATTTGGACTTTTGGATGCAACTGGTGTCACTTTAATCCTGGAAATGCAGCCCAGTACCTGTATCTGCCATTGCTGAAGGTTACAGCTGTTGCAAGGCTGGTCTGTGCTGGACAAAGGCCACTTGTTAAGGGAGAGCTGTAAAACTCTTCCATTTATTTAAAGAATAAGAGTTAAACCATCAGAATCAACTAGCTATGGTAAAGAACATGAGAAGGAATCTGTTTATATAAAATAACTAGTAAGACGGAGTCAGAAGAGCAGGCAAGCATAAATTAATGCATAGGACAAAACACTTTGAGAAAGCCTCTTGGTTATAAGGTTCCTTCAATACCCTAAGTGGTGTCTTTGCACCAGTGCCCACAGTTCTTTGAGCTGGAATTCCCTGAATCTCAGCTTTCTGTTCTCCCTCAGTTTCTAGTTGAGAAATGATGGAGGAGGCAAAGAGCTGGACTGCAGAACTCTAAAGCCACAGGTCCTGTGGTGGGTAAAACTGAATGTGTTCTTGTTTTGGTCATTGAGGAATACAGCTCATTGGAACTGAGAGCTCCTATGGCAATGTGTCTGACTAGCAAAAATCAATACCTGTTGAAAACTATAATGCAGCATTTATTTACATTTATGCATTTTTAATCTAGGTCTGCCTATAAAAATTACTTTTTAAAAAGTCATAGTTTAGAGAGAAAGGTTGCAGATGGCATAGATGAAATGGAAGGTGCTTGTATTTCCCAACTTCCGTCAGTAATGACAGCAAAAGAGAGTCATCAAATTTATTTTTTTAAATGCTTAAAGCTCCTCTATAAATGTATGTTTGCAAAAACTACACTTTAACTAATTTGCTGAAATAGACATTTGGGTTTAATTCTGGTGAAATTGCAACTTAGATGAAAATGTTATTTAGCTCCAAAAGGTATGAATTTAGATTGCAGATAATATATTTCCTTAAAAGTTTGTTTTGCACTAAAAGCTGAATACAACTACTTTTAAATTCAACAGTAGATTTAAAATTGTTTATTGTTCAGTGTACAAAGGGAATAAAAAATAGCACACATCAGTTTTAGAATGACATAAATGTCATTATGACCTTCATGGATTTTCATATAGCCTAAGTAATCCCTATAAACCAAGCTGATTCAAATGCATATCTTCAATCATTTCACTGCTGTTTTGCCCTCTGCTGCACTTTTATAAAACTCTTTCTAATACATCCTTTAGAAAAAAAACAAACTAAACCAAACAAAAACCCACAAAACAAATGAACAATCCACCCACAAAACCCAGTTGATGCTGTTAAAGCTGTAAAGTTAAAAAGAAGAGAACTTGCCAAGGAGACCTGCTCAGACTCTGACATTCTGTTGTTTTAATTATATTGTATCCTGGCCTTTTTTCCCCACTTTGGTTAGGGTTCTGTCAGCATTTCAGTTACAAATCCTTCTTCCTTGGGTTTTATAACTCATTGTTAAAAATCCCCTAAAGGCTGCAGCTTGGCACACAAGATTTCATCCTGCAAGTGCAAACTTCTCTGTATGTCCAAAGATGTATAAATAGGGCTTTGGAGAGACAGAGAGTTTTCACATAAGGGTGAAATCACAAAGGAAAGGAAGAGAAGTTTTGTCATTTTATGTGTTTTTCTCTTTTATGACAGAAAGTCAAAATAGCTTCCTCTTAATTAAATCTTTGCATCTGCCAATTCCTTTATTTTTTCAAAGGAAAAAATAGAAGTAAATAAACAGGTAAGTTGACTCACAGTGCAATTTTCTACACACATGCTCTGTGTTTTGCTATGAAAATGTCAAACACATGTTCCACATATATTTAGCACACCACCTTAATAAAAAGAAGTTTTGATTAAATTTATAGTGCCAAATTTCAGAGCTGTGTCAGAAGAAAATTAGGATTTTCAAGGTCTTAAGAATGTGTACAATACTATCTAAGCTGAAAAACGAGGAGAAGAAGATTTCTAGCACATCTGCAAGTCAAAGTGCTGGTTAAAGGAAGGACGAAAAGGCCGCATATGCAAGGTTTAGTCTGAGTAACAATAGTGCAGCGGGACTCAGTGTGCAAGTGTTGTCAATCACAATCTACATGGAGTGTGCTCATGGAGCTTATTGTGCACTGCAGACCCTTTCCCCACGTATTTTCACATCCTCCTGCTGCCCAGATTAAAACTCAGATCAGAGGAACAATTTAAATAACAGCCAGCACTCACTCAACAGGGTGCTGCAAGCCCAATCTTACGCTGCTCCTCAGACCTGCAAATCCATGTTACCAAATATACTGTAATGCACAAACATACAGTCATAAAGGTTTTAAGGAATATTTATAGCTCAAATTAGATTTAAAATTAGCAGTCAAAATATGTTTTACTACTTGCTAAAGCTCTCAGCACTTTGTCAGTTTGTGAGCAGACGTGTAAGAGCCCCATGGGAGGAAACTCTGACTTGTAAAACTTCAGAGTCATCCTCTCTCTTGTATCATGCAGTACAATTCCCGAGTATTCATATTTTAAAAATGAAATTAACATACTTTGGTAACAAAATGGAGCTATTGGAAAAGAGATGAGACTGACTTTCACTCTTGTTTGGGACAAAACACCCCAGGGCGAGCTCAGGAACCTTTTCACCATGCTTATCCTGTAGAGATTATACCCTGATCCTCCTACAGTGGTGGCTCCCATTCTTAAATACACCAAAGAGCTAACGTAAAATAAAGTTCCTTTAAAACAGTATATCTGTTTGATTTGAGTAAGAGCTGGCAAGCTTGCTTTCTTGGTTAAGTGATGCAGTTGGATCTAAATAACACTCAGCAGCAACACTCAGCCCCTGTGTTGGGCACCCCAGGCACAGAGCGAGGCAGGACTAGAGGCAAAGCCCTGCTCTGCTGTCACAGCCCCTCTTTACTGCTCCTGGCACAAGTGTGCTCTTAGCTGGGCACAATCCTCCTTGGCAATTAACAGCCCAGCAGAACAACCCTAACAGAGTGACCATCTCTGTGTTCTCAAATCACACAAGAAATAGTACAAAATGTTATTTTAAAAGGGGAAAAAATAATTTTAAAAAAAGCTAATGATAAGGGTTATAATTACTATTCACTACAGATGCAGTTCTAAGGAGATAACTTCCAATTACAGCAGCAGCAGTGAAGTAGAAGGATGACAATTAGTTCTTTCCTTTGCTGCCTGAAGACTGTTATTATTTAATATCCTGTGGGGCAAGACAGCATGGGTAGCCATAAAATGTGAAACAAGGATGAAAAAGGACAAATACGTTAATTTTCTAGGAGTTTGAGAGATGTATTTTCCTGGTGACTGACTGTTGATCAGCCAGCATCACTCAAGTAATATTTGAAACTTCCTCTCCCATTACACCTTCCAAATTCTTGTTCCATTTGCTATTGATCTTATCTACATCTTCAATGTGTTAGGTACAAAACCCTATACCACTTGCTTTGTTTATAGAGCTTCTAATATACGAAAGCCAGCCTGAATGTATAACAAAAGCAACAAAGAGCATGCCATCTTCAACAGAGAAATAAGGAGGGGCAATGCTACTACCTTGTAGAAACTCATCAGGTCCTTCTATAGCTTCAGAAACAGAAAAGGAGATAAGCTTGCTATTGTTAGAGGTAACCAAGGGTATTTTGGCAATAGGTAAAAATTTTGTAAGAGTAATATATTCCTAGAAAAGATATCACATACAGACTGTAAATTTTGACAAATGCTAAATTTACACTTTAAATGTCAACTTTTGAGTGGCATATTCCAGACAACATCCAGCTTTGGGGATCAATGGAATGGCCAAGCAATAGACAGCTCTCTTTCCTGAGTCCAGGGTGCGTAGCAGAGATGCTGTGTGTAGCTGGGGAACACTGAATTTTTAGCACCTTTCAGTGTCCCCAGTTGTGGTGAGCAGCAGCCCTGTTCTGGAAATGGATGCCACCAGCTCTCCCTGAAGGATGCACATGCCCATGGCTCGGTGGGGAACAGATGGTGGGCTCTGGAGGATTACAGCTCCCCTAGAACAAACCCAGATTGGGCGTGGACAGAACTGACTGAAATGTTTCAGAGCCATCTGCCAATGGAGAGGAGAAACCGACTGGCCTACCTTTGCCAGCCTTTAAGGTTCCTTTCCCCAGCCCTCTTCAGCCTGCAGGGAGGCTGTGCTTCCTCTCTGGGGTTTCTATGCTACTACTCCATGAACAGAGCCCTCAGGCGACACCCCCCTTGTGTGCAACCCTGATGCTGAAGTTTAGGGTCAGAATGGACATTCTCCAGTGCCAATTTCCATACCAATACATATGGAAATAGGAATGGACTGTTGTAGTGTTCACAGTCGACATGCAGGCTCAGCCCAGAGCAGGAGAGCACCTACACAGACTAAGGCATCACAAAAGGACAGCTGCCCATGGGTCACTGTCCCCACAGCTTGTATTTCACTGCTTGCATTTGCATTCCAAGAACATGGATCTGTAAAGACAACACACTTGGAGAAGAGGGAAATTTGGAAGTAAAGGAAGAACAATAATGAATTGGGGTATTTCTGAACAGGAAAAATAGCCCACGCAAATACATTGGGGATGTGGTGAATTCACAGAGAAATCTGAGTATTTTGAATATGGCTCCCTCCATAAATGCAACTATTTATGTAAATAGAAGAAACTGGTCCAGAAATAGAAGAAATGTGCCTAGGTTTGGGGTTTTGCAGCACTCTGCCACTGTGTGTTAGAGCTGTCTATATTAAATAGGATTGCCCTTACATGTCCAGGGCCATATATGCCAAAGCTGGTAATGTGTGGTCCCTGGGTCCAAAGGCACAGTGCAGGCAGCAGGAATATGAAGCATCAGCACTGGTCTGCAATTTGCCAGAAGAACCACTAGAATTGCTACATTTACTTCATGGAGAAGCCTGATGATACTACTATGGATTTGTGAGTACAACCCACAGAACCGGTAGATGAGAAGCAAAATTACCTTTGCATTGTGTTCCTTTGCCTGTGATCTAAATCACTGGGAACACGGCACCTCGATGAAGCTGTCTGATGTGCTGCCATGCTCCGGGGACACTGGCACGGATCACACTCCTTTGAACCCAAATGTCACCAATTCACCTACCAGGGCACTGTGGGTTTGCACTACTCCCAGTACAGCATTATTCCAACACAAGCAAGCCATAAATTAAATGAACTACATTATGTACATACAACATCTGTGCCTGTCTAGACATGACTCTACCTGATTGAAAGTGAGCTCTGGGATCAAATTCCACAAATGGCTGAATCTTTACATCTCACCATGTGTTAAGCGTGTCCAGATGGCAGGTGATACACCAGTATTAACAAACTACTTTCCCTTCCCTGAAGTGTCTTTATAGCACATTGCTGATGCTATTGTAAAGATAGAGGAGATTGAATATGCAAAACATTATAAAATAATCCTTGTGAGAAAAACGGAGTGCATTCATGTGCTTCGCATACATACATACACACACGGTGTAGTTTGCAAGGCTGCCAGGACAGTCACTGTACACTTACAGGGGAAAAAAGCAGAGATAAACAGGAGTATAATAGGAACACAGTGATTTGCCTGCTTTGTGTAGGCACTCACTTTTACTCAAAGCCTTTCTTTTACTAGCCTGTAGAAAGTGAACCCAGTCTTTTCAGATAGATTTTGAGATGCTCTCCTCACAAAAGTGGTGCCCACTTGAAATTATTCGTCCCAAAACTCAAAGCTTGTCCAACCTTCAGCACAGATCTCTGTTCAATATAAAGACAAGTAAAAATCATTGTGCCCAGTGCATTTCCAGTGAGCAGCTGAGGTACCACAGGTCAGTCTCTAAGGACTCTGTGATGGCTATTGAATCATCACCCCAAATATATTTAGTACAGGTGTTTCTGTAACTGTGAAAGGCTCGGAAAATCTGTGGAGTTCATTGGCCTTTAAACTCACACCTCTGCATGATGTGATGTAGTGGTCTGATGTTAACATGCTGGGCTGCATTATCAAAGATTACAGGGTCAAGATCCCCTTAGGGTTCTTTTCTTACTCTAGCTCTTTATCCACATGCATTTGCTCATGTCAGCTCTTGGAAAAGAAGTGTATTTGGGAGGACAAGATAGCAATTTTTTATTTTTTTTTACCAAAGTTCATGTAGGTGCTTTGTAAGTGCTGCAAAAGCAAACAAACTAAATCAATAAGAAAATATTTGGCACCTGAGTAGTCGGGCACTGCTTCTCTTTTTCTAGCTTGTGTAATATTTGTAAAATGGACTTATATGGTGAAAATTTAAAAGCACAGTCTGGACCCCATCATTTAATCATTCATGGTGTTCCTATTTCCTAATCCCGTCAGTTTCCCCCAAGGATTCCAACAAGGTAAAACATTAAACATTATATACATAAACTGGCAACTGGCAATCCTTTGTCCTCCAGCCACAGCCACAGGGGCAGAGGGAATTATGGAAGAGCCACTGATTCCTGAGCCCCATGAAAGAGAAGAGCATTGCATCCCTATCCAATAGCTGTTATCAGGGAGCCTTTTGTAGAACTCTGCTTGGAAAAAGTGTGTGGAACTTAACCTTAGACCTCAACAAGTAAGCGCCTGTCTCAAGTTTTATTGATTGAAAAAAATAATATAAAGCCATATGAAAATGCAGGTTGTAGGGCAAAAGGGAGAGTTTTGTCAAAATCAGGCACATTGACAGGTTGAGTTTCCTAATCTGAACTCAGGTAGTGACACTTGCCTTCTTTATAAAATCCTCGGTAAATGAGATATTGCAAAAGGTGCTTCCCTCCACCCAGGACTCAAATAGTAGTTGACAACATGGGCCATCATCTGTCTGTCACCTCTGCTTTATTTGCTTAAACACAAGTAATGAAAAACAATGTTTTGCTTACTTCATAAATTTCCTGGCCATGTTTAATGAGACAAAATTACTGAGGATGGTTATATTATTGAGGTGGGCAAGTGAATAAAGCTAGTATATCTAAAAATCACTGCTGCATACATGCCAAAATATTTCACTGCAATAATTTGATTGAATTTGTCAATCAGGAACTCTTTAATGCACCTATGATTCAGTGAGTTGCAGTGGACTCTCTTTTCTTTTCTACACAGTAATTTGAAACACAACTGGTTTTACTGTGCAGATCTTAGACAGAAACTCTGAGTTTTATTGCAGGATGGCAACATTTTACAATATAACTAGTTTGGGACCAATATGAAAATATTTGTATGCATCCACAACTACCCAGGAACTAAATATTTTACAGGTTAAGGACAGAAGTATATGAGCACAGAGAATGTGCAAATTTCTATGTAAAGAAGGTTTGAAATGCTGTAAAATGGTGCCTCACACAAAATTCCCTGGGTCTCACATACTTTGAGGTTAGCCTGGGTTTAGATAACAACAACAATGATATAACAAAACAATTTTGTACTTTGCATTTCCATTGTCCTCCTTTTCTGACCTTCTGTACACTTAGGAAGCACTAACCTGTTATGCCTCAAGTCTCTTTTGGTTCACTACTGTTATCATAAACATCTTAACATCAAAAACAGAGAAGCAGATTCTTATTTCCCATCACAGTGCTGTCACCTCCCAATCTGGATTTACATTGACACTCTCCAGGGCAGGATTAAAGGTTATGGAACAGCTTCTGTAAGAGCAGCATCTAAGTGAACTGGGGCTGCTCTGTCTGTCTGCAGGAGGGATATAATAAAATCATGTTTCCACTGGCATGATGGATGGGGATAAGCTACTCACTATCTCTTCCAGTACCAGCTCTGGAAGGCATGGCAAGAAACTTGTCTGTGCCATACAAAACAAACAGTGGTGTCCTTCATGAAGCAGAGGTTTAAAACTAGGGAGTTTCTCGGCCAAAGATGTTGTGAAACCCAAATGTATTTCCCTTAAAAGAAAGCGTGTTTGTTAATTTTGTGTATCTGCATACAACAGGAAACACAAAATAGCCACAGAATACACCAAAAATAGGTATAACCTATGGTTTTACTTGATATACAATTGAAAGGATTTCTAACCTCTCCCTCCTGAGTATTCTGCACATGTCTATCTCCAGGCCAGTACCAACATGATAGGCAAGAAGACCTTAATTCCCACAGTTTAGCAGCTCTTGTCAAGCCTTTCAGATGCCTCATAAACAATGGGAATTCAGTAAACCCCTGCCTAGCTGGGCTGAGGCCACAAGACTCAGGAGATTAATATGTTGGGGGGTTGGGTTTTTTATTCCAGTCAACGCTACTGAGTCTGTGAAACGCTTCCTCTTATGGGAAGTCAAGATTCACAGTAACACAGTTGCAGAAGTTTCTTCAGAATATAGGTCAGAAGGTTCTATCAGTATTAACAATGACTTGACCCAGGAGAATGAATAGCAGTATCTAAGTATCATTCACACCATTGTACCACAAATCATCGTTTCAATCATTATTTTAATTATTCCTGTAACAGCTCGCGAAAGAATTATTATTCCTTAGTAACCATTAAAGGGGAAAGAAAAGTGAGGAAAAAGAAAATTAGGCTCGAATCATTTAAATGAAAAGTTCACGTTTAAGTATGAAACAAGCCAAAAAAAAAAAAGGAAAAAACCACACATTGTTTTAGGTATATGCGATACAGAACTGTATCACTTCCAAAGCAAAATATGCAGGAAAGCTTGAAAGATCAATGTGGAAGCTGAAATATCAAAGCTAATTAAGAAAATTAACAATTTGATATTTTACTAAAAATGCATGTAATTAGAATTAAACCAGCATAAATATGCTTGGAGAAAGTTGAAATACACCAGCAGTAGGAGAGTTCTGTGAGGGAGAAGAGGCTGAGGTTGCTGTGCAGTCTTCCCTGTGAGGGGAAGGATGACAAGCTGCCTCCTTGGCTTTGCTCTGGATTGCTCTGTGGCACACTGTCACATCTGAGATGGCCTCGGAGTTCAACCTGTTCCTTGTTCAGGATGAGCAAATGAAACGTGGGAAAGAGGATTAATGGGATTAGAATCATCTCCACAATGCTTTTTGCACAGGAAATGTTTTTGGGTTTCTTTTTTTATAAAAAAGGTGTTTCTTCTATCCTTTCAAATTAATCTCCTTTTGAAAACATACAGACACTGTCAAGTAGATGCTCATAGGGGTGTCAAAGTGAGGAATGCAAATGAGTTTACTTTGGTACCAAAGATGCAATTTTTAATTCATGTTCTTTCTCTTATTCCCATTGATTCAAAAAGGAAAGCAATTCCTGTAATTACCATGAAGGATGAACTGGGCTGGAATGTCCCATTTCCCCTTTCCAGCCTCCCCCTTGGCAAGGCCCTTCCAGCCCCCTGTGCAGCTGAACTGCTGCCTAAGAGGGACAGTGACCAGTGAGTTTCCTCTTCTAAAGAACTTTAATTTCCTAATTGGGGCAGCACAAAGGGCAGTGACCCAGCAGCCAACATGAACCTGCCTCCAGGTGCTGTGCTGGCTTCCTGGAATGTTCTCATGGTATATTCTAGAGATCTCTTCCCCCTCTCTTGAGAAATGATAGTCCCACCTTTCAAGAGCTGGCCCTCGGCACGGAAACATGGGGTCTCACAATGACTACGGGCATTTTTTCCAGGAGGACAGGTTTGCCCGTGTGCTTTCATGCCATGGTGCGGAGGGACAACATGACAAAGAGCATTTTTTGTTCCAAAAGTAAGATGGTTCCCCTGTAGCAAAGTCAGTTTAAAGATTTTTGTCATTGAACTGGAAAAGGAAAAGATAGGCTTGTCATTTTTCCTCATTTTTGTAGAGGAGGAGTACGTTAAAGATTTCAACAGTGATATTCCTAGACAACTTCAATTTCACATGAAAGCATGTTTCTGCCTCCTCTGTCTCTCCTGTACGATATTGATAGGTCTTTGGTTGTGCCTACTGTTGTGAGGAAAATTAGCTCTTTCTCATTTCCACTTCAAAACACTGCCTGGCAGGACCATCCTCTTCCTTACCTCAATGCATCTAGTTCAGAAAGTGCCTCAGAGGAAGATTCTGGTAAAAGTATGAATATAGCCCATGATTTCTGGAAGGAAAAAAAATGTATTTGTACACACATGTCCATAAAGCACATACATATATAAACATTTTGCATATATGCACATATACTCGTAAATTTGTATATATGTGTGTGTATATTTCTATATATACGTACACACATGTATTAAAATATATGATTAATATAGAAATCTCAATGCAGTGTAACTCAATTTAACTTTCAATTAACTTGGCAACGAGAAGCTGGAGTTCCCCATGCACTCACACCCACGTGCACACTTGTCCTTTTCAGCCAAAACCACAAAGATTTTAGATAGAAATGTCTGCAAGAGTACCAAAATTAAAATTAGCAATTAGTAGGATCATCATTACATTGAAGGATGGAAGGGCAAGTATGCTGCCCGTGCTTTGGGAACTCCCTGTCCTTTGCCACTAAGGACACGTCTGCTCTTTACCCAAATGTCAATGATTTGAGGCGGTGTAAAAAATTGTGTACAAGCTCCTTCTGTGTGTTGGAGTGAATATCTCTTACGTGGCGAGTCCCAGTGGTGAGAAAACCAAGTGATTCTGTGATTTATTAGCATTCAAACAATCTCTGCACAGATCCTCACACTCCTCATATTGCCTTTAATATTCTGCACAGAATGGCACAGGGTTTTCTGTCTGCATACAGATAGAGTATGTGCAAATCCTGCAAACTGCACAGCTGTTCAAAATATATGTTTGTCACATGACCAACTCTTAAATCTATTAAGTACAAATGATAAGAGTAGCCAAATATGCACAGGAATGTGAGAGAAAACAAAGTCCTATGGAAATCTATTTCTAGAAATTACTTTTTACATGTCACTTCAGCAGAGATCTCTATAAAGGAAAAATCTTTCATATGGAAAAGTAAAACATAGAGTAATTTAACTACTATTTTTTCTACTTTGAGCTTTTTAAAGCAGCACTATATGAAATATCAAACTGTGCTAAAGTGTCAGATTCCATGAACCTCTAAATCTAACAGATTCTTTGTGAACAATAACCATTGACAACTAATCCATTACATTCCTACTTTCAGATGGAGAAACGGGACTGGAGTTCTAGTCAGGACTTGCAGCTTGTCTTCCAATGCCATGCTCTGCTTTTAAAAGTAACAAGCAGAACTTTTAGAACTTGGATCTCTGACCACATTTTCACCAAGCTCTCTCCACTCCAGATGAAATCAAATCTCTCAGTTATTCTGAAAGTGAAATTCTACAATGGATTTGCTTCCGAGCTGTCCCTTTCAAACAATGAAAACACATAATTGTCTACAAGTCTTCAAAGTTTTCCACTCTTTTTCTATTAATGTCTGCATGGAAAAGTGTGGACTTCTAAGTAGTTTCTGGTTTCCCAGTGATTAACTGGCTAATCACAGTTTGAAAAATCCAAGTGTTTTAATTTGTAATTACTATGTACAGTTGTCAAGGCTGTGGATAAATAAGCAGTAAGACAGGGGAGATGACTTGCTGAAATCATTCTGAATTGTCTTGAGAAAAACTTTTCCCTGCTGTACTTTACCTGTTTGACTAATAGTGTCTGGCAGGGCTGCATAATGAGTGCTCATTTTTGGAAGCATGAGTGTTTTGGTGAGGAATAATTTGGATAATCAGAATGCAAAAATATTGGATTCAAAAGGTTGGGAGGTGGGAGATGCAGGGTGTGTGTTTTCACTTTCACCTGGGTGCTCAGGATATCTCTCAGGCACATAATTCACTGTGTTTCTCAGTCAGTTTAGTTTAATTGCATTAATCTTTGCCTTTTACACCATTCTGTCATTATTGAGTTTTATATAGTTCCATAAACCTCCTTAAATCCTCAGGAGGGACAGAGACTTTGCAGGTAGCATGGATTCAGGCTGAGACTGTAGCTAGGCACAGACTTCAATCAAAGCTTTGGTTCCTTTTGGAGAGGAACAGTACAGATCTATTCCAGAAGAGATGGCAGATGATAATTACCATTTAGACCAGAGTGGAATGTAAGATTTGATTTCATCGCTGTATATAATGCGGAAGAGATTTTTGGAGGTAAAACTCTATTAGTGCATGCACATTGCTAAAGAACTTGCATTCAGCAACCCCAGGTAAATGCAAATGCCAAAGCTGGTACATATAAAATGTTACGGATATGCCTCAAAAGGCACCTGATAATGCAGATGAATAAATATTGTATATTGTTACTAACCATTTTCATGCAAGCCACAAAGCAAAGTGAAAATGACAATGTAAACACATTTCTCAGGATGATCAGTATGATAAGAAGTCCCTTTCTTTCAGATCATTTTATTTCTATTAATTTTGGCTTTCATAAAGACCGCTCAGCTGTGAGTTGAGTGAATGGTTTCTATGGGTATTTATTGATTTAGATGGAGACGCAGTTCCCAGAGAACTCCAGGCCAAAGAAATGAGCAGCCCCTGCAGAGAAGATCCTGTGGGAATGTGTCCCAAGACTAATTTACCCCTGTGGAGCGGTGGCCTTGTCACACCTCCAGGAGTGACAACCACAGGACACAGGGACTGTGCTGAATCTGCCCAAGGCCACCAGCCTGCCCTTGGCATCACCCGTGGGCTGTGCCATGGACCAGAGGCTGCTGCGTGCAGGTGACCTCAGGAACACACACTGAGACCTCAGAGAGCAAAGAGCACTCCGAGGGACTCTCCAGCCCCCCAGCTCAGTGCCACTGGGACACCAGTACAAGCCCTGCCTCTGGACACTGAGGGCACTGCCCAGCTGGGAGCTCACGAGTGCAGAGGTGAAGGTGTGGTGTGAGGAGTGGCTGCCATCAAATAGAACAGCATCATTCCATTAGTACTAACAGCTGTATCTTCTCCCACCATGATCCCCTCGTAAGGAATGAGTGTTTACAGCATGTTTATTGCCGACCAGTTAATGAACTGACTTCAAAACTTCATCATTTGGGACCAATAACTGATTACAACAAAAATAATGAAAGAATGGAAAGAAGAGCACCCCTTAGGTGTTTGCATACGGACAAGGGAAAAGGAGATTGCTTTCGCTTTCTCTGAGATATCTGGAATTCCCAAAATTTAAACCAATTTGCAGGGAAAATGATGTAATTTAAATTTGTGACCACATGGAAACTACCTATTTAAGGCCTTCCTGGGCTGGTAATAGAAGTTTGTGTGCTGCAAACCTTCTTTGAAATAAACCTGAAACAAGTTAGCTGGCAGGTAGGTTTGTGCTGCAAGGGATTCTGACAGCCTGTCAAAGTTCCACTTTTCTCACATTCAATCAACCTCTCTCTTCTAAAGAAAGCAGAAAATATGTCAAAATGACAGCTGCCGAAGCATAGCAGGAGCAGCAGCCAGCTCGCTGCTAGGCCCATTACCTTAGGAGAGAAAGCACAGGAAACTTGGGGAAATGGCACACACTGAGGAGGGTTATAATTTGCCTGGTCAAGCAGTGACTCAATTAAAAGCTTATTAACCCTTCAGCTACTGTAACTAATGTCTCCGCATTTACTTTTTTATTTATTCTGAGGTTTTGGCTCATATAGCAGGAACAAACTGATTTACAATGGGAGCACTTTGATGCTTCTAATCACTTCCCAAAATTAATTTGTCACAACAATGAGTAGAATTAATTTGAAAGTAAATCCAGCAGAGACAACAATATAATTATATGTGATTTTAAACTACTTGGCTGGGTCAACTTAATCTTGATGATCTTAAAAAGTGAAAGCAGTGTTTGTCTGAGGTCTCAGTTTCTGCTACTGCTCCTGCTCTGCAGAGTTTCACATATGCAGAGGGCATCACACACTCACCTAATCTGCTAAGGTCAGTGGGAGATCCAGTTCAGATCTCTCTCAGTCCCAATTCCTTCAGTTTAGTCCTGGTTATTCCAGCAGTACATTCCTTTGGGCAACAGCAGGAGCCTGGTCTTAGACTGGAAGGCTTAAATACATGTTCTGCAAATATTTCTCTGATAACTGGCTTTATACCTCAGCTAAACCTGGCTGGAGTCTCAGGACAAAGAAAGGCAATGCTGACTGCACGGCTCTATTTCCAAAGTCTTCTGCAAACAACAGAGCTCCCTGTGCTCTCACAGAGAGGCCATGAGAGCCCTTCCCTGGCAAAGTCTGAAGCAACATAAATATACAAGCGACTCCTGACCGTAAAGGTGTGTGCACAGAAAGAGTGAGACAGGGACCTAAATATGAAGTGAGAGCTCCCAAAGACAGAGCTGCAGGGTAGATTTGTCCTAATACCTTTTAACTGCACACAACACCCTTGATAGCTTGTACTTAGGAGTTAAAAAATGAAGTGGTGTTAGGCTGTTGTTATGAACGTGGCAAGCTCTAGATGGACTAGATACAACCACTGTAAAATAACATACCTGAAAAGCAGCAAGACGGTAATGAGAATTATTTGTCAGAGCTGGAAACAATACATCCCCTCTTCCTATTGTGTGGAAAGAGGAATGATACATGTTATGTCCAACCCCCTCTTTACTAAGTGCTTCTTTTAGTGCTTCTAATTGCACATCTTCTAATGCAAAGTAAAGCCAAACCATGGAAACCATCTCACACAAAATCCAACCATTCCAATTTATATGGCTTAATCTTTACTCAGCAGATCGTGCCTTAAGTTTCGAGGTGGAAAGCGAGGTAAATATCCTTTTAAAGGCTGTAGTCATTCACCAGAACAGTAACAGCCTTCAGCGTGGGATGGGAATCTCTCCTCTGTGGCACTGAGCTATTCAATAAGGCTCTGAAAGCAAATATCCTCTAAGTAATTTCTAAAGGAGAGGTTTCCAGCTGTGAAGCATGTTTGCTTGTGTTATATGAGCACCCTAATTACTCCACAAAGAACATTATGTTCTCATACCCAACCTTGGAGAAAAATTACAATGATAGCGTGGTGATAAAAATGGGAGAGAGCAACAAACCCAAGAAAATCAACTTCAACAAGCTATTCTTACTGTAGCTCACTGTGCAGTCTCACTCACAGCCTTGACTTTCACATCCATCATTCAGAGAGAACAAAAAGCTGGTCTCCCTGTATGTTCCTGTAAACAGCCCCCACAGAACCCTTAAACCTGCTTTCTTTACAACTTCCATCTGCCTCCTCATTTGCCTTCGCTTGGGGAAGCAGCAAAAAACGTTGAACTGGTATAACACATCCTTTATTCTGTCTCGTTTGTTTCATTCAAGATGCTTGACAAGCTTCAATACCAACACCAAAGTGATAGTTAGCAAAGAAATGGCGAGCTAAAAGACTACACTTTTCTTCTTTGGTTCTAGGAAATCTTCCTTTTCAAAGAACTTGAAGTTGTTTGGTGGCTTTACCAAAAACCAAAACCAAATCCCAACCCAAAAAACTCTCACAATTAAGGCCTCTGCAGAATAGTCACAGCAGACCTGGAGGATCCCTGTGCAAGAGTTCAGCACTGCTCATTAATTCCAATTCTCAGGCTCTTAAATACAGCTAAGCTCAGTGCAGGATTGCAAATTTAGGCAGGAAGAGAAAAGCACGTCCCTGTTCTTTAAAAATACTCATATTTTTATTTATTTTTAACACGCTTCCCTGTATAGACAATAACTCCTGAGCTACTTCAGTCTCCCTGGCTCAGTCCCTGTGTCAATCATGAGCCAAGCATTTCAAACATTAAACTCCTCACCTGACATTAATTCCTGATGTGGTGAAAATACACTGAGGGGATTCTGTGAATAGTTATTTATCAGAGTCTGCAATTATCACATCTCTTATTAAAACATGACCATTCTCATGGTTTTCAAAATTAAAGATTGGGTAGAGCTTCCCTGACCTGCCTGGAGACTGAAGATGTCAATATACAAACAAGATACAGCAGAACAGTGACCAAACAGTGTTTACACCTTTGTGTGAAGCCTCTCCTGAATGATATTCTGCAATAACATGCCCTAAATCCATTTACTGGGGGAGAAGGAGATAGGGAATAAAAAAAAGAGCATTTCTAGGCAATCAGAAAGTATCAAAAGATAGAAAAGTATTTCTTTAGGATGTATGAGCTGGGTGCAATGCACCAGGAAACGAATCGGAACTTGCATGTGACAGGAGAGTTCTACTGACCCCGTGGATCCCAGAATTGCTCAGGCAGTAAACCAGGAATTCCAGCCAGCAGAAAAATGGGATCAAGAACACTTAAGGGGTCATGGAAAGTCCTGTCCCTCACTGAGCATAAAGAACACGCTAATCATCACACCGCCTGTACCTCGACCGGAATCAGAACAAGGAAAAAAAGATGTCATTACAGATCTATAGATCTACAGCTTACAGCACATGGGCATTAATTAGATCTATTTCTCTAGTACTTTCAAATGAGATGTTCTGAGCCAGAGATAATTTAAAAAAAAATCTATTTCGGTTGCCATATTAAAAACAGTGGCTGAAATTTACAATTTGCTTATTTCACTGTTTTTAGGACTTACCAGCAAAACTTTACATTGATCTTAGGCAAAGACATTATTCTAAAAATGTAATGGAAACATTTTGAACAAATATCTTCAACTAAAAATGTTTAATTCAAAATTAATGAAACAGTATTTATACTAAAAGATGTTACTCCTCTCTGCCAAAATCTGATTCTAAGTAACCCATACTTTTAGCCCTACATGTTGTGACACTGAATTAAATATTTCTCCAAATCTAAACTGCTTAATCAGTTCAACCTAAACATGCAAAATATTTACCAAACTTATAATCAAGGACTTCCATATAAATATACTCAAATATTTGAATATATTTGTCTTGAAATGGCACTTAATTCAGTGGTTTTCTAAACTGACCAATGCATTTTTCAGGAAGGACGAGGCAAAGGTAACACACGGAACTGTTATTTGTTCCACTTTTTCTTTCCTATAAAAGATATATACTTCTGTGTTTCCTGATGAAAATGAAGTCTTTCACAACCAAAATAAATAACTTTAACTGACTTATTTCCATGAAGTGTTTTCCACAAGGATCAGCAGAGCACAGTCATTACATCCTGTGTGCACTGTAACTAAAGCCCTGCTGCCAGTGGGACACTTGGAAACCTCACACCAAGAGACCTCTTCAGTGTTCACCCACCCCTGAATGTAATTTACACCTCAAGTAAGGGACCAAAATATATTCATATAAATATTTGTTAAGCACAGAAAAAATTACTATGCTCTGTGTGGAGCAGCAGATTAAATACCCCTTCTGACTTGTTAAGGAAAAGAAAAGTCTTCTCTTGCCTCGGTCTCTGATCCACATCAGAGATGGATGGGACGGTGCCAAGATCCCCTCCTGTGTGTGAAGGTCAGTTTATGAGCTCCTGCTTAAGAGAATGTGCCGTGGTTCATAAGGGGATCGGATCTAAGGTTTGATTTGAAAAGCCCTCATCTTCATAAACTGCTGCACTTCCTTGCCTTCCTGTGAGTTAATGCAGCTTTAATTTTATCAGTGTCATAGCCGGGGATCCACAAGGAAACTCCTCTTATACCAACAGAAACCCAATCCCTTTTGAGAGAGAAGAAAAAAGTCTATTAACAGACACCTAGGGCTTTCACAGGATTGATTCTTTTATGGAGCACTGGCACTTTTGGATGACCTGGCAGCAACAAAATCAAGGTGGTCTGTGCTGTTTGACAGTTAGACAATCATTTATTCACACCAGCCTCGTAAGTTCTTGCAGGAAGAGGGACTTCATTTAAGGATGAAGACTAAATTGTTCCTGATGTTATTAAAGTCAGAATAAAAGCAGGCTGCCCATCTCTCCTGCAATGTCATATTTTAAAAATATGACTCAGCCCTCTCCCTATGCAGAGCCACCCATCATGCATCCCCCAAAACTCTGTCCCCTTTCTCCACACTCCTGAATGACTGGATTCAAACCCCTCCAGCTCAAGCCATCCCTGCTAGCATGTGGCACTGCAGGGAAAAGGAGAAGAAAAACAAGAGAAGCCTTTCTTTTTCACAAGGAAATGTGCTCAGTGAAGGGGAGGGGAAACCTTCGTCCTACTTTGTTGGAAGAGACAGGGACTGGACAAGTCAAGTCTTACATCCCTTCTCTCCACCCATTCCTTCCACCTCTGCGTACTGGAACAGCCCCCCCCAGAAGGAGGGCACAGAGTGCTCAGGAGCGCAGATGGGGGACATTTGTCACCTTATCCCAGTCTCCCAGCCTCCATCCCTGCCCATGCTGACAATGACTGCCGAGGTAGTTCAGCACGCCCGCCCCACACTGATTCCAGCTCCGTGGGCAGCACTCGCTGCTTGAGGGGCCCCGTGTGTGACACTGCAACACTGGCACAAGGGAATGGCTTTGTGGCTACAAGTAAATCAGAGACAAAGCCTGCTCTGCACAGGCTGTAATTATGCCCAGGTACTTTTTCATCATGAAGCAAAAAAAATTTAGAAGAGTATTTACTGTTGTAATTAAACTGATTCCCCCAAGAACTACAATGAACTTTGGGAGGCGATAAATAAATGCAGCAGCAAGCTGTTCCTTTGAGATTTACACTCTGATGATAAGATCTCCGGAGTTCCTGGAGAGAGAAGAAGAAGGTAGGTTCATAATTTATCTTCTTCAGGCCTGGTCCAAAACCTATTAGAGTCATTAGAAGTCTTTAAATTGATTTTGCCCAAAGTTCATTCTAAAGTAATTTTATTCTTGAAATACAAGTTTTAATTTTCTAATGCTAAAATTAAAACAGAAATTGCTTATCACTGGCCTTTGAAATAAAGGGTTTAATATTTACTTTAGATAAAAACGATTGCTATATTTTTCACCCACATTTTCTGCAGAGAAACAAAAATGTTTTCCACCTAACAGCAAAGACACTTTTTACAAATCTGCCCAAGCAGCATCAAGGAATATTTAGGAGAATCATGGTAGTTGCCTACAGGAGGGTGGGAAATAATTCATATTGCATTATTAATTGAATTTGATTGCCAGGGTTGGGTTTCCTCCTTCTTTATGCAATTTCTCTATTCAGTTGGCTCTTTTAAAATGAATTTCCTTCACAGCTTTCTCCAGCACACTTAACCAGAGTCATATACCTGATTACTTGGGGCAGGAAGGAAGGATCTGTCTCCTCCTTGAGAAGCCTGAGAACATGAAAGGGGACTCTGGTTTTGGGAGCTGCTTCTTCCCATTGCTCAGCACCTCTCCCAAATCCATGTTTCCAGCATGGCAGTGGGATGACAGCCCAGCTCTTGATCAAATGAACCAAGTGAAGGAGGTGCACAGTGTGGCTTCTGGCGTGGTATTGCCTAGTTCTCTTACACGCAGGTGTAGTTTGTTTAAACTCCTTTTGTGAGTCTTCCTGCAGCTCTTGTGTTCACTTGCATCAGTTTATGGGGACAGCGAAAAACTTGCCATAGAAAAACAATTATATTTGTACAGAACAATGTTATTATGGGGAAAAAAAAAAGGGTGACTTGACTTGGGGAGGGGGAAAGAATAGCTGAGGGTGAATGAACCAAAAGCTGGGATTCTGCATTTCCTTGCTCAAATCTCTTCCATAGCAGATAATGATGTTTGAGTCTCTACCTTTTTTTTTTTTTGCCATCAAAGGCGTGTCACTCATTTGATTTTAGATGTGAATCAATGGCATCATCTCTCAAGTTGATCCTCAGAATAAAACAAAATGGGGGTCTATGAAGCCAAAGCCTTTTAAGAAACTAAATATTTGATGGAGTAAGACATATAAACCCTCACCTAATTAGTCTTTAAAAGCTAGACAGTTACCTTTGCTGCAGTGGCAAGCAGTTCCCTTCCCATTTAATCCCCTTGGACTGAACAGACTAGTTGGACAAGTCAATGATTAATAAGGGAGTAAGACATTAGCTGTTTTAAGGCACAATGTGAACAGAATCCCACCTGACAATCCTGTGGACTACATTTTCCAGATGAAAGGACAGGTACCTGTGAGCAAAGTTTGAATTTCTAAGGAACAACTTGCGTTTTTTTGCAATAACAATAACAGAGGATTAATTAATCAGTTTTTCAGTCCTACCTCAATCATTATTTCCTTTCTAATTAAAGTGCAGCAATTTTAATAGAGCAGAAATAAGAATTTTCATGATTTGATCCTAAGTATATTAGTTTTGTTCATTCTGAAGCGACTCACTCTTCCCCTAGGGATGTACACTGTTGTTTTATTTGGTTATTCTGCCTACTTTAAAAGAAAAAGAGCATCTTTAACAAAAACCTCTGGCAACAAATCCAGGGCACCTCACTGCTAGATGCATTCTGATCACAAAGTTTCCTTCTCTCTTGGTGGTGAATATAATAAATAAGATTTCCCCCTTGTTGTGTAAATTGCAGCTACTGGAACAAAACCAGCAAAGCAATCTGACAAACCCCCTGTTGAAAGCTGCTGTCTGCTGTACACGACCCAAACCCTCAGAATGAAGAAGAAAATCCCCAAACCAGCGTGGACACTGCTTGCTCCATCTTGTAAAGGTTCTTGCTATTGACTCAACTTGCTCTTTTGTGGAAAGGTTTTGTTTTGGAGGAAACTCAATCTTATGAGCAGTGCAATGGGAAAAAAGGTCAACAAAGTCAACATCCCTTCTCACTAGCCTTTCATCTTCTGATGAGAGGATCTGGTTCTAATTCTAAGAACATTGAATAGTCAATTCTAAACAGTAGAGATGTTACAAAAATAATCAATCTCGAACAGAATTTGGACTCTATCCAAATATTAAACAAACATTGGGGACATTAACCCATGGAAAAAAACACAACAATCCTCTGTCAGAATCTTTTTATGCAGTTCTCTAAGCTATGATAGTCAAAGGGATGGATCACATCAGAGGGGCTGAATATCTGGAGGTGTGATGCCACAATAAAAAACTTCTCCTCCTTGAATCCATGCATTGCAGTTAATGGAAAGAAATAAAGAGCATAAAATTTAAGGAGGGATTAGTATACAAGTGATAAGTATGGTAGCCTATCACAGTTATCACTTAGGCAGATGCCAGAAGGGGGAAATATTGATCAACACAAGTCAAAAGAACCTGAAGAGTTTGCAAATCACATGCAGCTCAGTTGCATGGGCAACTTGACAGCTGGAGAGAGTGTTTTATTAAAACTGGGGGAAAGAGAAGCCTGTGAACCACAGAACCTGAGGGCTGGAACTTACAGAAATGTCTGAGGGGACCCCCCCGGCAGCAATCACTGAACGAGGGGATATAAATTCAACAAGGGTTCACAGTAGAGCTTTGTCTATGAGTTTGTTAGCATATAGTATAGCTATAAGCTAGATATATAGCATAAGCTGTAAGTATGGCTTTGCCCATAAGTTTGTGGCTAACACCAACAGAATAACTTATCCTTCTGTTTAGAAGGGTATAACATTTACTACTGGTCATTGTTCAGTATTGAAGATGAAAACCCCCTAAAATAAAGAAGCAATGTTTAAAAGGCCGCTTTAAAGCTCCTGCATGCTTCGGAGCATTCAGAATGTAGATAAATGTTTTTAATTGCCTTTAACATGGAGGCTAATTAAAAGAGACACTGAACTCGTAATAGTTAAGAATAGAAAATAGTTCTCCTGACCACATAAGAACTAGTACTACTTTCCAACAAAGATAAACTATTAAAGTACTCCTCATATCTTCGATTTACTGTGGCTGTTTCTCAAAGCAGCCTCATTTCCAAGATGCATTTCTGCCATTGCTTTTAGCACCCCCATTTTGTGTACACAGGAGCCAACACCTGGGTCTCCTTTTTCCCCGTACATGAGTAAAGGAGCTCCAGGCTGTCTCACCACAGTCCCTTTGGCTCAGGGTGCTTATGTGCTGTGCAACAGAAAGCAGAGGAAGTTTCTAAAAGGGGATCCCTAACAGATGAGGGCCGTTTTCCTTTTGGTTTTATCCTGTCTTAAATTCTTTTCACAGCTCTTTACTAATAATGTAGCTCGTGCTACATTCATCAATATGCCCTATACACTATTACAGAGTACTTATGCTGACATTAATAATGTACATACTTACAATGCTTTTGTGCCCTAAAACACTTCACTAAATACAGCCCCAGTCTTTAAGTGAACGTGGCTCCCATAGGCATCCCTCTGCAAGCCAATGGTGACAACACTGAGACATTTGCAAGGTCAGTTAGCAGAGAAAGTATATAAAAAATGCAAATACCTGTGGGATGCCCCACAGTATCTGCCCAGCATGGAGCAGTGCTAATTTCAGAGGCTGCAGACTGCAAGCTGACACGGGAGTGCAGCTTGAGGGAAGGGAGGGAGAAAGCCCTGGCCCATGTGAGGAGGGCAGCAGGCATTCTGCCCCAGGGGAGCGCTGCCTTCGGGGAGAAACCCGAAGAAGGGCCTGAAGGACTCACCATTTGCAAAGGGACAAAATAAGCAGATAGACACATATCACTGAGTTGCTGAAATTCCCCTTGTTTTGGCTGATCATGCCATAACCCTACTGAATTGATCTGCCTACCAATCATGAACAGAAAAGCCATCAAACTGATCAGGTGGACTTTCAAGAAGTGCCCCGAGCTGTTAAGGCTGGTGTTGAGGACTGCTCCCCTCACAGCCAGTCCCACAGGCACTGGAACAAGGGCTTGACTGTAACATGCAGTGTCCTGCTACCCCCTAAGGACAAGATGCACACTGCAGCATGTCAGAGCACCTGCTGCTTCCCTGGGATACTCTTATTTTCTAACACAGGCTTGGAATTTTACGGCTGTAATGTCTGTGTGAATCTTTGGTAGCATACATTGGTTTTCTCTTTTATCTGCATTTGTACATTGGTCATGGTTTGAGTATGGTTAAATGAAACAGGACAAAGGAAGAAACACTGAAAATGTTAGTGGGTTTTTGTTTAATATTTTTCACATCCATAAGCTTTTTCACTTACATAAGCTACTGCCAGAAATAACAACACTGCAAAAAGATCTAGAGCTTGTGTTTGAACCAACCAGCATCTCGTGGATCATACAAAAAAGTCACTTCTCTTGTGAGCTTTTCCTCTTAATATCAACCTATGTAGATAATACAGTGTAACTTCACAGTGATTTCACATAAATCAGAACTCTAAGTATACGTAGCATTGTAAAAAGGATGGCTGTCCTTATAGGAAGGCCCAATAAAATAGGTAGTTTTGACATTGCATGGCCAGTTGTTATTGAATCATTTAATTGACCTTAATGTGAAAGTATGAAGCGATGACTGAGATAAATCTCCACTGTGGGAGTGGGAAAATGAGTCAAAGGAAGTGGCAAAACTGGCAGGCTCAATTTAAAGGTTAATAACAATGGAGAATCTTCTGTCACATTAAAATTTGGGACACAAACTTTACAGAATGGGATAATGAGGGAAGTCTGATTCAGGCTTTTCTTTATTGCAAGGCAAGAAGTGCCTTACGGAAGTAACTTCACATTTCCATAGTGTGGCCATTCAAGTG
Source organism: Anabacerthia variegaticeps (assembly GCA_035583185.1). NCBI lineage: Eukaryota > Metazoa > Chordata > Aves > Passeriformes > Furnariidae > Anabacerthia > Anabacerthia variegaticeps. Next base: position 5,597,388 of record JAWWEW010000028.1, read on the forward strand.
GACAGAATAGGCACAAATCAATTATTTATGGTAGGAGCTCCATCCTCCAAAGGGAAGATTGCGTCACTGTATCTTTGTTTCATTTAAACAGGACAGGAGAAAAGATTCACCATATTTTTTGAGAGTTTGTTGGAAGACATAAAAACTACAAACTGTGAAAAGGGCATATTTTTTCATTAATAATGAAGATGGAGTCCATAATCCAGAATTTGGAGCCTTCAATTTACAGTTTAACTGGCAGCTCAAACATCCGGATAAGACAGCAACTGAAATAACATTTTATCTAAAGGCTTATCTCTTCCATCAGAAAGGGTATGAGGAATTAATTCCAAGTTTATCCTGTGAGATCACAGAGGGCAAAGCTAGAGAGATATGCTGGATTAAACCTCCAATATCTTAAAAGCACAACTCATTGGAGAGGCCAATAGACACGGGGAAAAAACCCCAGCAAATAATAAACTTGATGAATAGTACTTGGATTTTGAATATGTTTTGAACTTAGTTTTATTCTTCAAAACTACCTTACTTTTTAGGTTGCCAGTAGATGTATAAAGTAGTAAATGATTCTAATTGCTTACCCTATTTCTCAACTTAAGCAATAATGTATTTATTGCTCTTTTATTTCTTATTAAAATTACATGAAGTCTACATTTCCTTCCCTCCAAAATGGACTAAAGTTCATACAGGAAGGGAAAGGATTTTATTGTTCCATCAATACTGTAGTCAACAGAACAAATCAAAACTGAGGTGCCATTTTACACTTAATTAGAACAAATTCTAAAATCAAAGATGAATTTTTTTATAGAGTCAAGACTAGTGTGTTTTTTTGATTTTAGAGAACACCCTTCCACATGTGCCTTGTTTCAAAGAGATTCACGCTGTATGGATTTATCCATATTTATTCCACTAATAATTTATTATTATTATGACATTTTACTCTTCTGTCCCTGTTAGAAAAATTAGTATCTGCTCCCGTTCAAACTTGATGGTGAGAAAAAGTTCTTCAAGGTCTAAGAACTGCTAAATCCCAGTGATTCTCACAGCTGTGAGTCCCAAACCTGGAGTCTCACATGCTTCTTTGACAGATTTTATTTAAAAGTTGATAAACTCACACACAGCCTATTTTGTAAACAGAGAGCTCAGTCTTTACTGGGAAAAAAAATATTGTAAAACTCTCACATTTCTGTTCGTGGCAATTCTTTATCACCAACATAAAAGACCTTTGAATGAGCAATGCCAGGCTCCAGCAGGAGCTGACCCATGGTAGCACTGAGGGCATGAACACTCCACCAAGATTAACTCTGCCTGTTTCTCAGCCCAGTAATTAGCCGAAACTTAAGTCCCTGGTAATCCCACAAAGCCACTTTTGGCACACAAGCTCCCTTATTTCTTTGGCATTTAACAGAGTAGACAGTCCTATAAACATATCTGTTTAAGATGAAGCATCTTGAGATTTTTCTGAGATCAGGTGAAGTTGATCACACACTTTTGAGTAATGTGATTAGTTTTCTTGGCTCGTGTATTAAAGACAAAGTCTTACACTGTGCTTCGTAAGTAGAAAAAATTGCTACTGAAACCCCAGCGTTCCTACTGAAATAGGCAACCCTGCTTTTTGCAAAGTTAATATATTTTACTGTTGATACATTTGACTTTTTGTCAATAACAACATTCAATGAATTTTGAAATTCAAACAATATTGTGGCTTCTGTGTGTCTTCTGCCCTCCCCTCTCCCTCCGCCCTCCCACCCCGAACACCTTTTCTGTGTGAATCACATAAAATGAAAGTCTGAGAAGTTCAGCTGTTTTCACACTGATCCACTCAACCCTGATTAATGCAGGTGTTTTGGAAACTGATACACTGAGAAGATTCACAGCATTCACTGGCTCTCACACTTTGCTTGTAGCCCTGGAAGTGTCTGTGAGCACACACCTAGTCTGTGAAACACAAAATATAAGAAAATTGGCCACTTGAGTCAGAGGGTGAATTCCGACACTTTATGACACTTTCTCTACTAATTAAAAAACTCTTTACAAGAAATACAGACCATAACTTTTGGGAAGATCATTCTGGACCACACACAGATGTTTTTATAACACCTCAGATTTACTCAGACTTAAAATGAGCATTCAGACAACCTAAATATGTTCATTTTATCTATACTAAAGTTTGCCCCAGCCTGTTGTCCCTCTTGTTTTGAGGCAAATACCAAGGAGCACCTTTCTTGCTTAGACTAAATATGAGGATTTTGGGTACATCTGCTGTCCTGGAATACAGGCAATTACAAGCCCTTATTTTCTATTTATGCAACTCTTTGTTTCTTAAATGCCTAGATTTTCTGATAAAGCGGTGTGATATTTAAGTGCTCAGGGTGTCAGTAAGGCAGGCCAGAAGTCCATACCGTGCATTTCCTTAGTCTGAATTATGTAACAACTCAGACTGTAAAAGGATTAGAGGATTACTCCAAAAGTACACAAAGATTGAAACCCTGCACTGTGGCAGAGTCAATGCTTACACACAAATAGCTGTGCTTAAAGGCCCCCAGAAGAGAGGCACAATTAACACCCTGCCAGGGGCTGAGAACTCCAGCTCAGCCTGACATCAGCTGCATCCCGCTGCATCACCCCCCCGCAATGCCAGCCCCACCATGGCAGTCCTGGGGGAACAAATGGGGTCACAGCACTGGTTATAGGGGATTTGGGAAGTGTGGTGACAACACACACATGTCTGAGTAGGCACCCACTGTGGGCAGGGGCTACGGCCACTGTAGGGTCAGGGGACACACAGCTACGTGGCTGGGGTCAGGTGACTATGGTTGGTATAGTCATCTGAATGTAGGTGACTATAGAGGCTTTACCTCTACGCTAGATCTGCACATCAAGAAACTTGATCTTGACACCACCCGTACTTCTTATCACATATCACTAACAGGAAAAAAAAAATCTTCATATAAAGGCAATATAAAGGTATAATAGCTCCAAGTAACTAACTAATAGCAATGTCTCACAAGAACGAAAATTCATCTTTTCCTGGGCCAAAGGCTATACTGCTAACTTATTTCCTCTGTCTGCCTCATATTTTACATTTCTTGACTTACTTTCTTAGCGTGATGCTGTTGGTTGTGGTTGCTTTTTAATGAAAATGAACTGCCAGTACTTCCTTCCACAGAAGCAGAGCCCCGCGGAGAGAAGGGCTGAGCACACCCCACGCTTCTGGCTGGACAATCTGCACAGGGGCAGGGTGAACCAGAAGACATCCTGTGTTTCAAGCAGGGAGCACATAAATATCTGATGATTAAGCTGTTCCAACAGGACAATTCTACATGTGCATAACACACTGCACGTGCAGCAGACAAGGGATATGAAGATGCCCACGCTGTGTTACCACAGCACCTGTGGGACCAACCTCATGCCCTCCTTGCCCAGAGTTCTCCCTGCTGAGCCCCTGTGCCCTCCTGCACTGGGCAGAGCTCAGCTGGGCAGGCTCCCTAGGCAGCAGCAGGAACAGGAGTGGGGTTTGGGCTGCACTCCTCCTTTCCTGCCCCCACCTGATGCTCCCTTCCCTTTCCCCACAGAATGTGGCAGAAGAGTAGAGTCGCTCTGGACCTGCAAGGAGAGCAAATCTGTGGCTCCCAGGAAGGGAACACAGGAAAGGGGGAGATGAAAAAGCTTTCCATTGTCATTTTGAACTGCAGCTTCTGTTGTTAAGCCCATTAATCTTGATCTACAGCAAGATCAAAGTGAAAGGACACTTCATAAGTGGCCCCTGTTCTTGAGATGTACTAACCCTTGTCCAGGAAGTTCTACAGTATCACAGCACTTGGTGGGTAACAGCATTTTTTATTCAGTATCACACTGTGGCTCTAAAAGATGCTGCTCATTACTGATAATACAGAAGGGCAAATCCTAATAGACAGGAAAAGGGCTGAACATGAACACAACCCAAATGCAAAAGAAAAAAAAAAATAAATCATTAATTCTGCTGGCCAAGAGACAATTTCTTTTCTTTTTCATTTTAAAAGGGAATGCTGGAGTGTTGGCACAACCTCCAAAGGTGTCCATGCCGAGATGTGACAAATGAGTCCAACCTTGCCTCTGGGGAGGTTGGAGCAAAACTCCTGTTTGTCTTCAGGAACCAAATTCATTACTGGTATCAGTTCATTAATAGGCTGACTAAAGCTGGCTGAACAAGAGTGGCCACGTGGATCCAAAGGAGAAACTAAGATGGATCAGACAGCTGCATCAAGACAGAGATGTAAAATACTGCAATTTAAAGTGTCAAATCTGGTGTATTCCTACTCTCCTTGCATTGCACCCTCATTACTGAAAGCAATATTTAAATCCATAGAAGAGTAGAAAAGGCAGGATTACTCCGTGTGACATGGAACTAATATTGTCTTTTGAGCTTTTCCCCCTAAAAAAATTAAGTTGACAACTCCCGTGTCCCTTCTGCCAAAATTTATGATACAATTTGCTGAATTATATAAAGCCCTAGCAAGAAATGACACATGTGGGATGACTTTTTATTTGAAATTGTGTTTCTTATACCAAGGTTCATCAAGCTGTTTCATATTTATTCCTCTGATTAATGATATGTCAGAATTCTAATTCTAGCACCAATTTATTGCTTGTTGGCAATTGGAGAATGAAATAGCTATGTAGGCAACATGCAATATTGATTTTTATCCATCTTCTTTGAGCTCCAGTAAATGATTCCCAAATGTGCTTTGTTGTTGCAACCTAACTAAATATTACAGTCTTTTTCCTATCATCCAATAAGGCTGTTACTGATGTAGCATATTCCTTAAAGAACAACAGTCCAGTGTGATTTGATGTATCTGACGGAATTATAGGTTTCATATTTAAAAATTGCTACTATTCAGTTATCTCACTCACAGGGACAGATCACATGCTCTAAAGGTTATTGGGTATTAGTACCTTCTTGTAAGTGCGCTGAATAAAATAATAATAATTAAGAATAATGGTGCTTTCAGCTGTTTTCCTGTGAAATTCAGTGCATTTAAGGCTATTCCACACAGAAGAGCAGAAGTAGGTGATAATGCACAGTTTGTAAACTTGCTTCACGCAGTTTGGAGTTGGGTCCCTCCTACACCCCCCTGACAGGGGGATCTCTAATAAAGGTAGTGCTATAGAAATAACAAGCTGTTCAAAGGCAACCTCAACACCACGTTTAGGCACTCATGCTGTCAGTGCTCTTTTATATAGATTTAGAGCACGAGCTTCTCTGTGAGACAACAAGAAATCACTATTTGCATTTGAGATAAAATGATTTGAAGGAAGGCTTTAACATCCTTCTTAATATGAGGAAAGGAAGTTGATCCTAATCCTGATGGGGGAAGTGATGAAGAGTTTAGCAGGGAAAGATCCAGGCATACCTAGAGGAGGGAAGGAGCAGCTCTCGGTAAAAGGTGTGTGTGATGCACACATGCTGACTGATGGGAAGGTGTTGCTGTGGCAGGACTTGTTACACATTGCGTACCTGTACAAAGAAAAATGGTGCTTTGGAGGAGAAGAAATGTGGCTCCATTCCTGGTCAGCTTTAATATTCAGCAGATAAAGTAATGTGTTCAGCATTATGCTTAAGATTGTAGCAGCCACATACTTTGTGTGATTTTAGAGGTAATACAATATGGAAAAAGTAATTTGAAAGGAAAAGAGAAAGATTAAGAACATATCCAGAGCCCATACATTGTAAAGCCTGACTTTCAATGCTCTTTAAGCAGGTAAATAATGCCTAGAGGGATTTTTTTTAAGCCTCTGTTTCTGAATTTATGTGCCTGTAAGATGCTGAAAATCCCAGTGCCTATCTCTCTTTGAAAATATGGTTCTTAGGTTCAAGATAATGCCAGCTATACCAACCTTCAAAATCTTCCTCATCTGGTGCTTATGTGATACAACTTTTGTGCACTTTTTCTTTCAAAAACCATTTCAATTTTAATTAAAAACCAGAGTTGAGAATGCAGAGACATCTCTCTGGCTACAGAAGCCTAGGTACACACTGTGGAATTGTCCATGTAACACAGGTTCAGCTTGTGAGGAAAATAACCTGGGCTTTTCCTGGGTGGGGGCATAATAAGTTTGAGCTTCATCATTCAGAGAGCTGATAATCAGAAGTGATTACATTTCAAGCCTGTGATGGTCAATAAGAAATTTTATATATAGAGGATATGATGATCTCTTTGGTCTTTAGGAACCTCTCGACCCTATTCTCTGTGAAAGCTAAATGTTAGGAAGGGAGATGCCTAGCTGTCCACATTACAGAAAAGCACTAAAACACACCTTATTACTCTTTAAGCAGGGTTGTTAGACAGCCCAGTGTCTCCGGGTTGGATCCAAGGCCCACTGAATTGAATGACAAACCTCACATATATATTCTTACATCTTCCTTCACTGACACCTTATAAGTGTTTTAAATCCTAATATTTAAAGCTTAATGAGATGCAGGAACTTGAAAGTTTTCAATAGGCTACTCAAAACTGTGAGAAAAAAAAAAGCTACAAGTTGAATGTTTAAACAGCTTGTTCCTCTGGTTTTTGCCTACTGCTGTTTTGGTTGCTTCTTTACCTCCCTCTGGTTATACCTGCATACCCTCAGCCCACTTCTCCTGTCCTCCACTTGAGCAACTCTTTGGTTCTGTGACTTCTAAAACAACAGCAGTGTGCCATGTAAAAAGCAAAATGAAGAAAACCAGCAGATTTCCTTTCTATCTTATTTGTTATGTTACACTGTGTCATGCCACAAAAGAATGAAAATGAGACAGACAAGAAAATGACAATCCAGGTGGCAGAATTACTTTTTTTCTCTTTACTTTTAAGAAAACACAGCAGAAAGTCTTATTATTATAGGAAGGTTGAGTGATTTATTAAAAAAGCTTGTTATCAACACAAGACAGGCTGTTACTGGTGTGCTACATATTCTGCACAGCTGAAGTGTGAACAAAATTGGCAAGGCCAATTATAGCAAAAGTCTGATCCACACAGACAGTAGAAACATCTTTTGATCAAAGCCAAGTTGGCAGAATTGCTGGTGCCTTGGACCTTCACTCCTCAGGAGTGGCACCAGAGATCACAAATGAGAGGCTGGAACACGGTACTCACGTTTTTCATGCTGGTAACACAACATATTGGGTAGTGCCCTGTTCTTGCACCTGGTTCAGTCTAAGGAAATGCCATCCCTGCCTGCATTACAACAGAAGCAAATCTTTGGAGCTCAGAGCACTTGTAGTTTTGCTGGCTGAGAAATGCCCTGAGAGAAAACCCAGCTCACACCACGGGCATTTCTCTGTGTGTGCCATTTCTTTAGCTCTGTATGTTGTTTATTTCAGGGCTGTGTGGTTTTGGGGTTTTTTTTCCTAGTTAAAGAAGTTGAACCTGATTTAGCTTATAAGTCTATCGAGAAGCACAGATGTTCCCTACAGCTCCCTGGGAGCTCAGCAGACCTGGAATTCAGCATCCCTCCTGCAAGTGTAAGAGCCTGGCCTAAGGCCCTTCCTGGCTCCCTGGAGAGGAGCAGCCCCCGCTCCTTATCCCCCCTCTGGGAATGCAGCTGCTGGCCACAGCCTGCTCGGGTATTATGCCTGCTGGGAAGGACACCTTCTCCTCTTTCCTTCATCCTAAGGTGTCTTCTGTTCCACAGTGCTTTCCACCTGCTTTTTCCCTCAGATGATGAAGGTGGTGAACGGTGAACCCACAGCATTAGTCCTCATCTGTACCTCACTTCAAGCTTGCTTCAGCGGTTTTACAAAGGAAGAACGATTTGCATACTTGAAGGATTTACCTATTTCTGCAAATTCTAATAATTGGTCTAATGGAAGATTATTTCTAAGAACTAATTCAAAGTCCATTTCCCATCTCCATTTCTTCTACAAACACAGACTGAATCTTTTCAGTCTTTGTTACGTTTCCCACAAGCTCTCTGAAAGAGGCTTTTAATGAAAGGGCCAAATCCTCCAGATGTATTTAGTGATGTAGAGAAAATCCAAACCAGTGGTTTAATCTGCACTGCTCCACAAGCAAAATAAATGCTCGTAGCTTGAAATGCTCAAATTCATGGAATGTTTCTGCTAATTGCACCCAACCTTTAAAAGTAAGCATTTTCAGCAAGTAAATATCTACACTTTGGAGAAATAAGAGATGTTTACTTTTACATCAAGTGCTAAAAACTACAGATTTGTGACAGTCAAAAATGCAAACACTATTAGTCTTTTCATGATTGCATAATATTTAATTTTTGCACAGAAATGTCATATATTTTGGTTTCCTTTGGCAATGGCCAATTGTACAGGCAAGCTGTGCATTCCTGTTAAAGCCTATCTGAGCAATGAACCTCCTGCTCCTGTATCTTGGTCTCTGGTTCTGTCTTCAAACCCTCTAATCTCGATTTTGCCTCCTGCCCACCTCAATCCTGGCCCAAACGTTTACTCCATGACTGCAACCCTCTGGAGTCCATAAAATCAGGGATTCAATGAACATCTAAAGGAACAGAACTGCTAAAAATTCACAGCTCTAAAGGTGTTCAGGCCCACTGAACAGTTACAGACAATAGAAGGAGCTGGGAATGTTACCTGGCTCAAAATGACGCAAATCCAGTGACTAAGGCTTTAAAAGAGGGAAAAAAAATTAGTGTTCTCCAGCATCTAGATCTAGCACCTGAAATTGTCCAAATGGCAGGACATATAAAGGCTAGAATGGTGGGATTTCCCAAGAGCAGCGCCTGAATGAATTCTCAGGAAGACAAATGTTTTGCTTATGCTTAAGCAATAAATTCCTGCTATTCTCAGTGAATCCACAGTGTGGTCACCAGGTGGTTGATCTACTCTTTATTCCATTTATCTCCTGATATGGAGAGAGGAGGGAAACTGAAACCACAACAAAAGCTTTATTAAATGAAGTATGTGGAAAAGAAATAAAGAGCAGAGGCCTTTTGGGAATGAAAGCAATCCAATCTTGAATATAGAAAACTATTTCCAATATTTCCCAAGATGAAGGAGGAACAAGGACTCACAGCCATAACCTCATCTTTATTCATCTCCTACTATGCTATTTCATGGTTCTCCAGAAAAATCACCCAGGAACTACAGCTATTGCAAAGCATAATTCTTCTGATATGTGTGGGACCATCAAATAGCAAATCCAGATCCTTTTTACAATGCACTGGGAGATAGAACCTGAGATGAAAAAAACTCCCTTTTTTAAAAATGGTCTGTTGAGAGATACTGTAGTCTAATGCTCTTCTTTGAACACTAGGATGCAAGTAATTAAAAAAAGGGGGTTCAAATCTAGTTTAAAATTAGCTTTGCAAGTCACTTTTAAAGATGTGGCCAAAAGTGGGTATAATTGTGACACTGTAAGACCTCAGTATCTTAAAAAAAAAAAAAAAAGGATGCCATAAACCATTAAATCCTCAACTGAACCTGTCACTTTAAAATATTTCTCTTTACTTCACAGATGTACTTCAAAAACACCCCACAACCAAAAGCCACGAGAATGAGTGTAGACATAATTTAAAGCAAGAGTAAGTATCTTTAATTAAGCTCTCCTTAGAATCTCTTTAGAATTAAAGCTTATAGGGTTTAATTCTTTATTGAAAAACAGTAAGAGTGCTTACTCACCATGCAGGATTTTTTCAAGTTCTTGCAGCTTTAAAAGAAATCTATTACAGATAAAAAGAAGCTTAAATAGCACATATTACATCTTGCTTTTGTTTATATATGGTGAAGAGTATTCAGAGTGGACCACATCTTAGACTTGCACTAATCCTTAAATAATTACTATTCATCTACTCAATGCTGGAAAAACCTCATGGAATGTGACTTTGTTCTGCTGGCTTGTCTAATCCGATTCAATTACTTCAGTTCCTTCTCCCCGAGGTCTCACATTTAGAAACTGAGCTCTCCACATCCCCTTATCCTCCTCCCATCCCCCCAAAAATGGAAAAGAGAAATTGCAAGGCAAAAAGCAAGCAAGCAAGAAAGAAAAATTCAATTCCAATGGAAATGAACTGCACTTTTTTACTATTATTATTTTGGTCCTTTCCCAAGTATCAGTCTATCAATAAACATGAGAAACAGCTTGTAATGCACAAAGCCTTCGGCACCTCTGTTGTGATAAGGGCAAATTGGTCTGGCTCTACAAATGCTGGAGATGGGCACAAGTGCAGTGGTTTGGAGCGGTTGGGATGGCTGGAAATGGCAGAGGGCCCTGGAGCTGCAGCCCCCGGGGCTGTAGGGGTGGCAGAACCTGTCAGCTGCGGGCAGGGAGGGACAGCACCAGCACACATTGCCTGCCCACACTGAACCACTGCAACCACCTGGAACGCCGGCCCTCGGCAGAGACGAGTGGCACAAACCCTCTCACTGCTGAAGGCACTTTGCCCGGCCCTTCCCTTCTCCTCTTTTCAAACAACAGCCACCTGCCAAGAACTAAAGCTTTGATTTCAAACTATCATGGATTTCACGGATTTCACAAAAGGAGTGAGTGGCAGTACAAGAAGGCCATGTATAACTTAGCAGACACCACAGCAGAGGAGATGGTGTGATCTCCTTAAGATAAAAATGTAGAGTCTTAATTAAGGAACCAGAGTTTTCCTGCAACCAAATGCTATTCAAAACCATTCACCCCATCATTTTGCACTAATTCCTGTTCCTGACCTTGCTGTACTTCGCAGCAAATCAGAGCTTTCATGGAGAAACCGTCTTGACCATTCCTGCAAATAGCATAATTTTTAACCACGAGGAATCAAATACTAAAATTAAGGAGGAAAGGCAGTTGTGGTGTCTTCCTATCTTACAAGCAAAAGAAATTATCATACACCTTATAATGTATTTATTTTAAAACATGTCCTGCCATTTGTGCACCCTTGGAACCTGTTTCCTGTGCCAACCATGGGCCCCAGGACAATCCATCTCCATAGTCCAAACACGACTCTTCTCCTAAGTCCTTTTCCCTCTGGGAATCATACTTAGTGAGGAGCAATCTCTCTATATTTTTACTCAAGGCTACTCCTGGTTTGATTTTTGGTTGGTTTTTGTTTTGTTCTGTTTTGTTTTTTGAGGGTGGTGTTCTACCTTGCTTTTATTCTTTCTTCTTGACTCTCAGAGCTGTGTGTGATACTTGGTAAAACATCATTCTGAGAGATGCTTTATGAAAAAGTCAAGTCTCTTGTTTAGGTCACCGAGAGTGTAACTCAATGGGGAAGTTCTGCCAAGGGGATCTTCGCTTCTCTACAATATTTGGGTGCCCAGGATAGAAAATTAGTCTGAGATGAGATGCTATTTTTATGCACAGTAGGAACTGATGGCAAACCTTTATTACTTTCACAGTAAATATTATTTTCTATTATCTCTTTTTCATATGCTTTTGCACTGCTTTGCATGTGTTTTTATCCCATTTTCTCCTTTCCCTCTCTTTTCTATTCTCCTTTCCTTTTTCTTCTTCTGGCTTCTCATATAATTGCATCCTCCTTATCCTCGCTTTAAATGTTGGCATGGGACTTCCCCAGAGATAAATCAAGGCTTTCCACTCCTTCCAGGTTTTCTGACTGCTGAGTGCAGTGCTAGGCAAGGGGAGGATTACAGCTGGTGCCAGCTTGGCACTCTGAGGCAGGCGAGGCTGGCACCAGCATTACTGGATGTTCAAACACTGCAGCACTGTGGTCTCCTGTCTCTGGCTTTTCTTTGCCTTTTCTTTGTACGATTCTAGACAGCTGAAAGCTTTCTTTTTGGCAACCCAACTGAAGATTTTTTCATTTATAAGGTTTTGGAAGCTTATTCTTCCTAACAAAGCATTTGTAATTTGCAATTAGAGAAGAATGATGGCATAAACCCCCCAAAATTTCTACCCTGAATCTAGCCTGATTTAACTTTTGAGTATGTGATGTTCTCAAGCACTTTTTGAAAAGAAGCAAGCTGAGGCTCTGCTATTATCCTCTACACCAGAGAAATGCCTAGATGATATATAATGGCGTCTCCAGGCTGGGCATTATACGAACATATAGAGACAGGCAGTTCCAGGCCCAAAGCACTCACAATCTGAATTGATGGGGGAGAGGGAAAAATAATTCAAAGTGCTTAGATAAATCACATTAGGTCAATAAGAGATAGGGAAATATATTAAAAACACTCTCAAAAGCAGTGTGGTTCAGTTGATCAAGTCATCTGACAATTTTTGTGCTGGCTAATGACACTGAGAAAACACTGCAAGAAAGAAGTGTCCCTTGTGGTGGTTCAAAGTTGCCCGTAGGCAGGAAGAAATGAAATACGAAAAGCAAGCTCTTGAGAGAGTTCTAGCACCCAAAGTCTTGGGGTTTCTTTGGTCTTTATTCAAAAAAATCTGCTAAATTTTGATAACATTCTGCCATCACTCACTTTTGTTGGGAGATTTACTGCAGCTATGAATGGAAAGTGACATCAAAGGAAACTACGTCTGACCAGCTTTAATGGTTCAACACCATTACCAAGTTCCTGTGCTCTGACAAATACCATGTATATCCTATCACATCACAGGAAAGCAAACAATCAGACCTGGCTTTTTGGTATCAAATTCTAGAGCTGATGATACTGAATAGAAACAGGAAAAGACAGTGATTTCTGCCCTAGATTTGGTCAGCCACATCAGATTCAGGTAACAGTGGGAAAAGTGGTCTAGTTCTCCCTTCCTATATAAGAAACAACTGTGAAGTTGGAAAGGTACTTTGTTAAAATATAGAAGTTTCACATCTAGCAATATATTGACATCTTAAATAAACTTTTCCTTCAAAAGAATAGCTACTTTTACACAACAGAAGTGGGCTCCTTCCAAAGCAAATAAAGGAAGTTCTACTTTGACTGAGAGGAATCTTCTTGGAGAGTGAGACAATGAGAGGGAATGTTTGCAAGACAGAAAGCAAGCTGTAACAAAGCAGATGAACACGGGGATACCAAGCAAATGACGCTTCACAAACCATCACTGCCAATCCTTATAACTCATTAATTTTCTGATTGCACCTGCATTTTGCAGCACTCTCAGACGGTCTTTTAGAGTGACATGCAAAGAAAACAGCTCTAATGATCACTTGATTAGTTCATAACACTCAAACTCTTAAACACAGACTAGAAAAGCAAACCCAGCCTCCTGGTGCTTTGTGACCTGGTGGTTGATGCTTCCTGCAGCAAAAGAATAATCATCTCTCTTAAAGGGAAAGGGAAGGCAAGGGTTTTTTAAAAATGGCTTCTCAATTTTTAACAGTTTCTTCTTTTTTTTTCCCTAAAGAGGTGTTATAAAATCAGTCTAATCGCTAAATTAGATCCAGTTCTTTACTTTAGGCTGTGTTATACTTGTTTATGGACTTATCTTTGATTTCATAGGTTTACTTGTTTTCCCTCTCGAAGGAGAGACACAGAAGGCTAAAACTCAAGGGGAAGAAAGCTGAAGGTAAATAACGTTCTGCCAGACTATATGATTTCAATAATAATGTTTTGAGAGCCGACATGAGGAAGAGAAGATTTCACAGTTTTATTGCTTTACAAGTGTCTTGTTTGAGCTTCTTCCACATCCTGCAGTTGAGTGTCTCCATTGCACTCTGTGTGAGGGGCTGCTTTTGGATCCTGATGCTGCAGACCAGACTTGCAGCAATGTGCTGGACTCTCAGACTGAGCCACAGTAAGCACAGGTTGCTGTAAAAGCACAATTACTTTTGAGATAAAATTATGATTTTTACCATTTGAAATTTAATCTTTTTGCCATGTAAAATAATGAGATACTAGTCTAGATTGCTAGCAAAATTCTTAGTTTTCAGATCTATACAAACAATAGTTGACACCGGAAACAGAGCTTATCGGTCCCTTAAGGAAATATGCTCTATCTCCTTGCAAGAAATTAATAAGGGGCAGATATTCCTGTTCTTGGAAGTGAGTGAGCTTGTTTTATACAGTCCTATTTTACTAATTGGCCAGGGGGAAAAAAAAATAAATGTGTGTTGGGTATTCTAGCTATAGTTTGAGCCTTTCAGATGCAACAAAGCATTAAAATCAGTACCTCCACAGAAGCTTACAGGAAGATATGTTCCCTCAAGGCCATAGCAGGGCTGTTCCAGTGCACCACTACAGCACCCAGGCCACACACTGTCTTTGGCATGGCCAGAATATTCCATTCCCTGTCTCTGGGTTTGCCTTGGAAAGCTCTTAGTTAGGAAAAGAGGTGCAACTACTGATAGAGGGGTTCCTATTGGATACAATACAGGACTCAGAATCCTAAAGCATCTTACATTCTTTTAAAATGAAAGTCTAGAAAATAATGCTGCTAAGTGCTGACAAATTCTTCCTACCCGCATGTCTGCCTGGCATCTTCAAGGAGCTTTTTGCCTAAGTGAATAATCTTATATTTTTATTGAAACTACTCGTAAGGAAAGACAATCATCAATGCAAGCACAGCCAAAATGATCTGACCTGTCATATCACATGAAATCCAAGAAAGCAAATTTGGCGATTTCTGAAAATGTTTTATTTTCCCCTCTCCGGGGTTCCAGGGAGAATGACTGTTCCTTCCTAATCCACAGCTGAGAAGATATGCTATTTGCAAGGCATGGTGTTTCTTTCAGTTATGAATAAAAGATGTAATTCACTCAGGATGTAACTTTATAATGCATTTTCTCTTGATAGAGACACTCTTTTCTCTATATCCCGACATATGTCTTTGTTGGGACTGTCCCCCATGTGTTGTTAGCACTGGTGGTGTGATGAGGATGGCACATTTGTCCCTTTGTAGGCTAAATGTCTTCAAAGGCAACAAGCCTTGATTCCAACAACAGAGCGGACTGGATGACCATGAAGAGCCCACTTTGTTTTCCTCAGTAATTATACACTAAGCAAAAGTAACATACAGACAGTAATACCAGACTTGCTGTGGTCTCTGTTTTACACTACACAGGTGAGTTCACATGTTGTCACAACACTATTTTACTAAAAATCTTTTGTTTCTCTCATTTTTGATGAAGCATTATCAGAATATTAAAAAAAAAATTGAAAAAAATTCCATGAATTTTTAGAGATATTAACATATTTTGCAGAGACAAAATATATAAGAAGAATTTATCATTCCATACAATTATTGCTAACACTATTAATGTTGCTCAGCATACAGTAGGAACAGAGTCCCAATTTTGCCACAACTGCAATTTAGGAACCAGTTTGACAGTGAGTTTCTGCACTGTCTAGCACCTGCTCTTTCGTCATCAAAATAGTTGGTTATGATACAAGTTTGGGCAACATGCACCTATACTCTCTCTTCCTTATGCCCCAGGTAATCAGAAAATCCACCGGTGCAAAGCTCTGGCCACCTGATTGCTGCTCACGGGATACTGCAAACAGTTTGGCAGCAGACAACAAAGAACACATCTGTGAAATGCTTCAAGCAAGAACCAAGGCACCTCAGAGGGAGGATTTGACTAGGAAAGAGCTTTAAAAGTATACAAAAATTAGTTCCGGCAGCATTAATCTATAACCAAGATAATTAAATGCCGTCAGCTGCACAATGAGAGTACAACGTGCAACAAAGAGCCAAAGTTGATCCCGAGGCCAGGTGGATCCTGTGGGCTCCAAACCAGGGCCAGGATTCCCCCCTGCCTTTTACCTGGAAGCTGCCCAAGGCTGCAAAGAAGAAGCTGTTCATCCCATGCATAATGTACGTTGCTTTGTTACCTGTTCTATTTAATCAGGAAACAAATCAATGTAACCCGTATGACTGCAATGGTCTGAGGTCTTACTTATTACTACTGCCTCTACACCTGCAAAAATTTGTGTCCTAAGGCGGTTTGAACAGAACCATTTCTTTTCTAACACCTTTTCCTAGCCAGTTATTTGATTTACAGCTATAGAATGTATCAGTCTACACAATAAGCACATGAACATGAACACGTCGCGCTGTCAAATCTCTGTTTGCAGGGATAACGTGGTAGAAACCTGCTGAACACGTGGCATTTCCAGTGTTTTCCCTACCAAGCCCCACCCCAGAAGGGAGCAGCAGCCCCCAGATTGCTGCCTAGGGCAGCACTGGGGAGAAGGGTGCTGTGTTTCCTCCGTGCCCCCTGCCCTCTGCTCTGCAGGGAATCCTCGCAGGGCCATCCTCGCAGGAGAGCTGATCACCTCGCAGCCTTGCAAGTAACTGCTGCTGACTGTAGCAAAAATGTGCCAAGAGAAACAATGTGAGGATGCTACATCTCTTTGAATTTGCTTTTTGCAGCTACAAGTAAAAACTCTGGGCAGCACCAGTGCTTTCAGCAGTGTAAGATTTCCAGACTTTGTGCACTTCAAAGTGCAGATGAGAACTATGACCTTATATATTGTATATGCACCTATATTTTATTTATACTGCATCTGTGCAATCAGGAGAAAAGATATTTCCATGACCTTCTACCAGCAAGAAACCTAACAAGACTATTCAGACCTATTGAAAATTCACAGTTAATTAAAGGTTAAAAGGAACTTGCCAATTAGTATGAAAGATAATTGTCCTCCTTTGGCTACCTGATTATGTTTTCCTTTGAATACACTGAAGTGGATGTTGTCATGCTGTTGGTAAATGTAATCATAAAGCACTCACAGTACCTCCTGGCTCGGAAAATACTTGGCCTTAGAAACCAAAATTCCATGTGAAGTTTATAATTATCCTGTCATTATGCATGTGAACATCTTTATAGAGTTGTGGGGGAAAAGTATCAGTAGCACGGTAAAGGTAAGCCAGGCTTAGAACCCACTGCATTTTAGCCCTAAAAACACTAGAGGGAAAAAAGGAAACCTCCAAGGCTACAGCTGTGAAATCCAAAAAGATGAGGAATATAAAAGATGCACTAGACCCTTTCTAACAATAAATGTGCCCTTTTTTCCTGAACTGCTAATTGTGTTACCAAAAGCAGTACGTAGTCCTTCAGAGTCAGGATGTAACCAGTAAAGAGAAAAAGCACTAATTAGAAAAATCACTATATTTTACCTCTAGCTGTGATCAAAAGCTATCTATGAAAGACTTCCACTTTCAGGACTGTGTCTTGCTTCAAAATTAATTGATTAATTACTTAAGGAAATGAATCTTTATTTAATGATCAGAAAAATGTTAGTGATCACATATTGGCAAAGCATAGCTGGTTATTTGTGTTATTAGAGAAAAACACATATTCTTGCTCCTATCAATGATTGAAGGTTTTTAATTTACAAATCTGTGACTGTAAAGAGAAATTTCTCTGGTTCTCAGTGACCCTACTCTTGCAAAGACTATCTGATTGCTCTTATTCTTCTCTCTCCGTGGACTACCTGGAATTCATTTTACATATTCTCTTTTCTCCCAGTGTTGTTCCCTTCATGTATTATTTTTCTTCAAAGTTTCCCTCCCTTAAGTTTTTTCACTGCACTGAAGTCCCTCTTGTTATTGCACACAAAACCATATCAAAAAGAACCCAAAACCCAGCAGACCCTGCTGGAAGTAGAATTATATTCATCCTGGTTACAGCATTTATTCTACCTTAGCCTCCCACTCTCATCTTCAGTCTTTTCCACTCCAAGTTATTTGGGACAGAGATTGTTTGCTCTCACAATACTGGCCATGCTCTGTCAATCCAATTAGTCAATCATCATTAATCAATCTACTGACAAAGATAAATTCTATTCAACTTCTCTATAAAGACAGTTAAAGTTTAAAGTCAAGCTTGTAATGCTTACACATAAAAATAAATTTACTTTTGGCAAAGTTTCTCTCTGTTCACAGAATTGTCTTGGAAGTGTGTCAAGCTCCTGTGATTAATTCTGCAAAATGACAAGGACACCCTTTGATCTCTAGGCACAATGGCAAATTTGCAGTGGGTTTTCTCAAGTCTGAAATGCTGGAGACAATTGAATTTTCTTCCTGACATTTATGAGTCTCCTGGTACTTAAGACTTCAATTTTTGCAACTACACTTGCTGCTAGAATGCATATGTATGGATTCCAATAATGTGACAAAGGCATTATGAATTATTTCTCATCATATTCAAGAAGAACTGGCACTTAGTTTATGTTATCAAAATTGTGAATACTGGCACAAATCACTCCTCAGTTATGTTCACCAGGAGAATTGGCTTGGCATGGAATGAGAGTGGAAACAGGACATCAGCTACAGCAAACAACTTCCACATGCTGTTTAACCACCACTATATTAATCTTCTATAAATTACCCTCCGAGCTCCTGCAGCGCTGCACAAGGCACTTCCAATCAGTACACTAGATAGTTCTTGGGTTAGTATTCCCAGACCTTTGAAGTTGCTAAGAATTATGAAAAAAAGATTTGGACAGAGATGTTTTTTTTCTTCTTTAGTTGTTCTGCTTAATTTCCACAGAGAAAAGAACATTTTAGGCTTCTCGGTCCTTCACATGTTGTGAGAACAAAACTGTGTTTGTCTCAAAGTGAGGAAAATAAATTACCAAAAGTATTTTCTAAAGTGGATTCTACAATCCGCTGGCTGATGTGTGATTACAGGTAGCTAAAATTTCTGCCTACTGTGTCTCTCACGTTTTAAATGTTTCATGATGCCCCTGCTTTCCACAACCAAACACTACATTTCGTAAAATAAATAATACCAGTTGTCATGAGAACTCTCAGCCGAGAAAGAAATTCTAGGACAGCTTATTCTTGCCACTAATGAGTGATTCTCCTGAAAAATAAATTTCTGCCTGCTTAGTAATAATATGAACCTGAATCATTAACGATTCAAACTAATCACTTATTCTTTGAAGCAAAACCCTTATTGACTCGTTGGTCAGTGCTGGAGTGGGCTGACATTACCTCAGAAATATCTGTATGAACGGCTCAGAAATGGCTCCGCAAATATTCAGTAGCATAGTCATTTCAGGCTTTGTTTTGTCCCTGTTTGCTGAACTTCTCTTTTTCTCAAATGATCCTGTTTGCTAAAAGGAAAATTGTTTTCTGCCATTATCCTTCCTGCCAATCTGCAGCCCTTGCAGAAAGCAGATCTGAGTGGGAGCTGGGCAGGCCCATTGCAATACCATCTCTTTTTCAGTTTTACCAATGAAGCAATGGAACTCCTTAATTAACTTCCTTTCCATTACAAAGTAAACTAAAACTTTGTAAATACCAAAGAATCCTCCAAAGTTTCATAAGAAAGGATGGAAAGAAGACGAAAAGCTTAAGACAGGGAGACCTCCTGCCAAAACCCTTTTCTTTTCCTTCACTGAACTGTTGTCTTTTCAAATTAAATTCCTGTCCAGACAAACAGGTCAGGGTAAAGAAATCAACTGTTTTCTTTGAACAGAACACCTTAGGATACATTGCAAATTAAAACCAAGCCTGCATTTCCAATTTACACTTTGCTGATGGCTGAGCATTCAGAATATATGGAAGGAAACTGAGAGAGAGCTATGCAGACTTAGTAGTGTCAGGGAAATGTGTTTGATTTCCAGCTGATGGAGTAAAAAGGAAGACTGATCTTTATATCATTATCATGATGAAAAAGAGCAAGTGATATTTGGAACAAGAATCAGTTCCTAAGCATCAACTGATCTGACCAACACAGGGCTACCCAGTCCTTTCCACGTAGAGCAAGACTTGGAGACAGCAGGTCACATCTACACACCTTCCTTCCGCTATCATAACACTGATAACCTTAAAATAAAGATTCTGCCACCTGCAGATCATGTAAAAATCCACTAGCACAGCTGAGGGACACATATGCTAAACCTCCAAATACCCAGTCAAAACATGGGCATGTTTTCTTTATTTATATGAGAAAAATATCAAGAATTAGAAATGACTTCATAAGAACAAGTTCTTGTTTCATCTGGATTATCATTCAGAATTTTAATTCAAAATTGGGACAAGATCTGGATGTTGTTTAGACTGCACCAATTTCCTGTGAGTGATTGCAGGATATTGTCTGGATTTAGACACAGTGTGGATTCCTATGTAGGATTTACTTCATTCTGATTAGAATATCAGAATGCCCATGGCTATGAAGTTTTTTATTATTCTGTCCCAAGAAAAAGTCCATCCCCTGGGTAGCTCCACATACAAATGGGTTTATATTATTGTCTTGGGTACATTCTAAAGAGCAGCAAGAAGTTCTTCCAACAGCAAGGGTTCTTCCTGCCAGTTCTGTGACCAGTCCTTTCACAGCAGGGGCTGTTGACAATTGGCTTCACTTTCTCCCTGTGCCAAAGCCCACATTTTGCCCAAATGTTCTGCCTCAGCTCTGCCTGTTGGGGCTGATGGAGCATTCTAGACTAAGGACAGAGTCTCTGGCCCCATCACACCGACAGAGGATCAACACTCACCTCTTCACGAGCTGCAATAAGGCCGTATTTCAGTGATGGCAACCTGGAGACTTTCCTAAAGATGCTCCAAGTTCAAGAGCTCTCCTGCCTTTGCTGCTGTGCAAAAAATGCCTGTATAAGCTCTGTGAGCTCCCTGCTCCTGGGCTGTTTCCTTTCAAGACACGCAGCTCTGAAGTTGCATCTCTTGAGATTTGTTTTGCTTCCCTGTGTTTCTTATGCATATATGAGTTTTGTTCTCATGAGAGGAGAAATAAAGCCACATTCCTTTTTAAGCATCTTTTAAAGTAATTAAGTGATACTGGCAAGGAGAAACATTTATCATCAAAATTATGTTACATATTTAGGTTAGCCAAAAGTAGACTAAATATAAATTTCATAGTCTAAAGTAAAATCTGCTATCTGTAAAAAGCTACACGAAATTTCTACAGAATATGGCAATGGAAAAAATGAAATCAAGCTGTGAAATTTTCTTCTGCTATTTCTGGTTTTAGAATTTATTTAAGAGAAATAGAATCCTGAATGGAATTTGCAAATCATTCTTATCACAACATCCAATGTTAGTTAGAAAAAAAGAAACTAGCTTTATTGGGCCTAAATTTATCTTTAGAGGGAAAAGCCATGCCACCACTTTTTAGCTGAGAAGATTTCCAACCACACTCTCAATTTTGGTTCATTGAAGCAAATGTCTCTAAATACTACTGTGAGTAACTCAGAGACGTGTCCCTGGCAGTTTCACTGCTACTTATGCTCTAATGTGGAGACTTTATTAAATGTCCAGAAAGACAAATGAGTCCCAGGGTTGTTTAAATCAGTGTTTCATTTATTGACAGCCTTTAACCATGTCATGCCTTTGGTGTATTTTTAAAGGTTTGTAAGTTTGTTTATCTTTAGAGGTTTCTATCACTATGTCTGGCTGTCATGTGTTTTGTAACTCACTAAAATAACAATAATATTTAATTATCACATGGGTTGTCAGCTAACCAATTTACTGAAAAATTAAAGCCGAACTCAAAATTCAAGGCTCAAATTATCACTAGTGAGTAATGCTAACTGGGCATGTTAGCACTCTTGCTACATTGTGTTGAAAAAGGATTCCAGCCCTCCTGCTTATAAATTAATCTTCTCGTTCACCACTGGAAAATTAATTCATCACTGTATTAATCCCAAATGCAAATTAGTGGGAAATATATATCACTTCTGTAGGTAAAAATTCTTAAAAGCTCTAGGCTCAGCTGTCTAGGCACAATCCAGCTATGGCCTAAGGATGTGTTCTTCTGTTGTGTGTGCTCCTGGTTGTGAGACTGGCATCAAACATTAGAAAAGATGGTAAGGGATGCCAAGCCAGGAGACTGACTTTGTTCATTTAAAACCCCCGTGATGGCAAGATTCCCAGAAAATAAAAGAAAATGTGGTGTCACAAAGCACACAGAGAGTAGCAGAGCAGGAGTACAACACCGAGCCCAGAGTTCTGCCCTGATTCACACACCTGTTGGCCCCACGGGTGGGGTGGTTTGGAAGTGGCAGTGGGCAGCCCTAATCGTGCCACTGCGAAAGCTGCTCAGGCCTGTCCACCACCAACTGGGGCAAACTGAGCTCTGCGGTGCAGCACCAGCAGCCCTTCCCAAATGGAACCACTTGGGCAGTATCACTGGGCTTGAGCCTCCAGCAGCTCAGGCAGCCGGCACTGCTCACGCCGGACTGCCAGAGAACACTTGCACACAAGGCACACAAAGGCTGCAATTTCAGGTCCCCAGAGAGATGGCACTTTCCCTTCTTCTTGCTTCTGTGCCCTTCTAGAAGTGCTCACAGCTTTGCCATGGTTGTTTGAGTATAAAGGGGGTTGTTGGTTCAGAAACACCACTTGGGAAAAAGAAAATGTAAGTTCAGCCGCCGAGGAGAAAGAATGAACCTGGCTAAGTAAATTCTGAGAGGTAATCACCCTCTGTGAGAAAACTGTCTGCATAGGAGACACATAGTAAATATCATATATTCTGCTTTATTAAGTCTTGTCACACTATCTCATATGCCATTCTCAGAAGTAAACTGCACATACAGGAAATTGTGAAAAGTTGAGTGTAGAACTGGTTGAAAAACCATACTTTGAGCTTAGTTGTTAAGAGGGGTGAGCATGGAGTCAAATTCAGCAGAGCAGTACAAATATTTTTGGTAAGCGGATTCAGAAAACAGAAGGAATGGTTCTGGAAAGCTTTCAGCAAACAGAATGGAACCACAAACATATTAAAAGACCACTTTGGCATACAGAAGACAAACTGCATAAATTATACGACATACAGTAGCTCATAGAAAACCAGACTGAAATTATGGTGGTTATTCAGACTAAAGATGACATGAGTATGGAGAAAGAAGATTCCCACCCTCAAATGTGAAACTTGGCCCAGGAATGTGGGTAACCCATCTCCAGTGACTGCAGGAGCTTCGGCAATTAATAATGAGCTTCAAATGCAATGAGGGAATTCAGGTTTATATTAAAAGAAAGGGTTCCTAGGATAAGGATAGTTAAGACATGAAACAAATGAATTTTGGAGGCCGTGGAATATCCACTAATGGAGATTTTAAAGGGCAAATTACACAAATATTGGTTGAGATTATCACAGACATAGTTAATCTTGTCTTACCACAGGGAGATGGAGGAGACAACTTCCTGGCATCCTTTGCAGTTCTGTTTTCTACATTGCTCTGCTATATAAAACGGGACTGGTGTGCTTCCACTAACTGAAGACACTTGTAAGAATAAGGGTATTAACGATTCTCCCGATGTGAGGACCAGATAGCAAATTGCCTTGGGAACGCAGGTGTAAGAAATGAAAGACAAAATATATGGAGAGCAATTTCAATATTGTGGAAGGTCTTACATGACATGCAATTAAGTGAAAACAGTTGATATGATCCAGAAAGCTGCTGATGCTGTAAAATGTCTATCCTAGAATTCATTATAAGAACTTAACATGAGTTTCTTGTTAAATTAAACATCCTGGTTTTATATCAAATAATGCCAAATCACACTCATGCAGAAACTGCACTTGAGTTTGGAAACTGTGAAAAAAAGGCCAAAAAGTCCATGTGAATTACCAGAAAGAAACCCAAAATACAACATTCCTTTCCAAGAAAAACAAAAAATTCCCTAGTTTTGTGTTATGAATACACTGAGATGGGAATGATTCCATTAGAAAGATTGTTTTGTTGCCCAGCTTGGCAAGTGAACTGCACATGTACAGTCCCTGTTGAGAAGACAAGAACAATTTCTTCTGATGAGAAAAGAATGTAAGTGCTGCCATCTCTGCCCACTAATAAAAGCTCAGAAGGACCAGCAGGGGACAAGCACTTGTTTGCTGACACTGAACACTGAGTGTGTGTGCCCTCAGCATGGTTAGAAACACTCCTTAGGCTAACATTGCCTATATATTTCTGATTAATATATATTATTATTATATTTCTGATAATATATAGTTTGGATTTCTTAACCACTTCTTTACACAATAAACGAACGTTTTAAAAGTCATTGAAATAAACACATACTTTTCAAGCATGTTTAAAACCAAACAAAAGTGTAGAAATAAGAAAGCAAAGATAAAAAAGACATTTAAGGACCAGCCCTGCTGACACGGAGCATCTCTAATAAAGTGACAAAATTAGGATAAGAAGGCAATAGTAGTGAGAGCAAATACTAACATTTATCAGCAAAAATTTAAGGCAATACAGAGAGTTGAAGAACAGTCTGTCATTGAGGACTGTAACAGAGAAAGTGAAAGAGAAGACTGAAGGTTAAAACAGCATTTAATTAAAACTATTTGAAATTGTATGTGATTGCACAGGGAACTGTTATGTCAACAGCTAGTGAATATTAGATTAAATGTACAAATATTTTGGTTTTCATTTTTAATT
Source organism: Anabacerthia variegaticeps (assembly GCA_035583185.1). Classification (NCBI taxonomy): domain Eukaryota; kingdom Metazoa; phylum Chordata; class Aves; order Passeriformes; family Furnariidae; genus Anabacerthia; species Anabacerthia variegaticeps. The sequence continues at coordinate 5,621,596 of JAWWEW010000028.1, forward strand.
TTTTATTTTTAAAATTTAAATAAGTTTCTAGCTATAAAGGAATCCGGAAAACACCATTTCTTCTGCCTTCATTAGCAGAAGGCAAATAAAAAAATCACAGTCTCCTGACTTCGAAGACAGTCTGAAGTTTTGTCAATGGGATATTTCTTAACACTAGAATTTCTAACTAAGCAAATCCCTTAAATAAGACCCTAATTTTCTATCTCCTCTTTTGGAAATACATTTGTTTAGTGTCTCAAATAAAAAGGTTTAAAACTGGACGTCATATGTTAGTTAGACCACTGCAATCTCATGAACTGATCCCATGTCTTGTTTGGGTAACCCTCTGAAATAAACACCCTGGATCATTAAAAAGAAAATGCTTGAAGCTGCTTTAATTTTTGACATGTAAATTCTTTTGATACAGCTATGTAACATAAAAAAAGTCCTAGGAGTGAAAAGTCCTGCTGAGAGGATACAAAAAGTCCTCCATGAAGTGAATGGATTGCTGGGCTCTGCAGGAGAGCCGGCTGGTGAGGAGGGGCTGGGTGCAGTGGGTGGAACAACAATAACGGGGTGCAGCCCTCAATATCTGCCCTCACCCTCAGCATGGCATCACACAAGAAGACTCCCAGGGCAAACTCGTGGGATACATCTAATCTTCCCAGACAGCCCCTTTAGTAGATGAGAAAGGTATAATATTCCCAGGGAAAGCAGCAGTGACTAAATTAGGTACCAGTTTGAAAGGAAACCCTCCAGTGGGAACCTTTGGTTTTTATTTGACTACCAAGAAAGCCTACAAAGGGGAACATATTAGGCTAAAGTCAGCTTTTATGAATATCCTCCTCTGTGCTTCTCTCCTACCATTGTAGAATAGAAATTATGTCACCCGCCTTTCTCTACAAACTCACAGAGAATCATATTGAACCGTTACCATTATAATACAACTGTTGTTTTACTGTGATACTATTAAAAAAACTATTAAGTTTTCAAGCTTTAACAATGTCTCTAAGAAGTGCTTCTCTTACTGCTCTCAGGGTCAGTATTTTTGTTAGAAGAAAAAAAAAGCTTTCATTTCAGAAGATAAGAGACTCAATTTGCTAGTATTCATGTGATCTGCTTTGACTCAATCAAATTTGAGCTCAGTATATCAAGTTTTTGCTAATAGAAAGGGTTATCTGCACTCACACTAGAATGGTGTGTGATATAAAAGGTGACTGCTAAGAACTGTTTGTCACACAGCGTGAAACAGAAGGAACTGAATACAATGGATTAAACAGGACAGTAATTTGGGCCAAACAGTTCAGGGACAAGGGTTGAAGGAAGATAATGTCACAAAAAATACTACAGGATCACCTGAAAGAAGCAAGAGGATGAATTTAAAAGGGTAAAGCAGAAACAGAAGATAGATGAGAAAATTAGCAGGCCAAACGCTACAAAGTCAACTGCTTAAACAAAGGATTCGTAATTTGGGAAGTCACAAGGAAGTTCTGTGGGTAAGGTGAGAACACCCAGAGATGTTTGTAAATGATGCTTATAAAACTGAATAAATTGTCGCAAAGCAGAAAATTACCTTTATGAATGTTTTCCCTCTCTGTCAATGAAAGGTGGAAAGGTCCACTAAGATTATAGAGCACATTCTCCATTAAAGTAATATAAAACTTGTTTCTAAGTTGCAAAATATAAACAGCAGTATTCTAAAAGTGTGAACATTATTATTTACAGAATCACAAAGTGGTCCCATGGAAACCAAGCCTGGCTCCACCGTTTTTGCACCATCCCTCGGCTGTGTGTACACACTGCTGACTGTTCTACGTGGGGGATGGAATACAAGACAAGCATGGTCAAATCTCTAAAACTCTAATTGAAAAAGAGACAACCTGTTCTCTGTTCTAGGTCTTCCATCACATCACTGCTTTCTTACATTTAATGTGTATGCAAATTCTCTGTGCAATCCTCTATTAAAACATGTCTTGCTCCTTCAAATGCTGGACTGGAATAAGTAATACAGTGAGCATACAGCTCAAATACTGTCATTTACACCTCTATCCAGATTTAAGACAGTGTGAAAGAATATGAGCTTTTTCTAAACACTTCAGTTCCCATACAATGAGGAAGTAATAGCTAGAATCTGAAGTTAGGCAGAGAACACCCAAAAAGAGCTCAAGAATTGATGCAAAGGGAATCTCTAAATTGAAGGTGCTGATAACTGGGTTAAATTGAGGTGCAGCAATGAAGCATTGCTGGGCTTTAGAAGCCACTTGCTGGGGTAACAAATCAGCAGTATTAGCAAACAGTGAGTGGCTGCATAGAGCTTATTTGCTCACCTGGTACGTGGAGGGAGAAATATCTGCTCCCCAACCCCTCTTTCATCTGAGCCTGTGCAGTCAATGGGATTCTTTTCATTGACTTCTAAGATGAAATGAAATCTTTCAAAACAAGGGAATAAACTAGTTCCTAGTATTTTCACTATCTGGAATGCTAAAAGAGGATAATATTAAACCAACTAAAAATGATTTGACACTTTTTTCCTGTTGAGAGCAATTTTTGTTCCCTTTAGGACACCCTTATTGTCAGCAAGCTTTTAACTCATTTGTCCAAATTGCTTGAGTAGTATAATTCTGCTGCAACTCCATTAAAGTCACTCAGGCTTTGCCAGTTCAGCTTCCTGGAATTCAGTTGAGTTCAACTGGTAGGAAAGTGTTTCAATGAAGTGGTGAATCATGTCACTTCAAACTCGCAATTTTTGCATCCCTGTTTTCGCTGTTTATATCTTTTATTTTCTTTGTAGGTTGCCCTTTTTCCCTCCTAAACAATTCTGTTCCATTCTCACACATTTGATTCTTTCTGGTAGCATTTTCTCAACTCTTAGTTCCAAACAGTAGTGGTATTTGTTTACTCATTTCTTGGTTTGCAGCCCAATCGTTCTGCATCACTTCTGTTCCCACCAAGGAGGCAGGAAGAGGAGTCATATGGTATTTTTACAGCCATTTGGTACTGCTATGGGGATGACTTCACAGCTCTGCACAAGTTGTCACCTGACGGATGGGATTTTGTTGTGGGCTGGGGTTTTCTTCCACTCTTCTCATCTTTAGTGACAAGATGTGTATGTGCATATGCACAGGAAGGGGTAGATTATATCAAAACCATGCTAAGGTGTATATTAAAGTACAAAACATTTTGGCATTTCCTGATAAAAAGCTATGAGAAAACTCCCCAGATACTTGATGGTAACAAAAAATTCAGCATGACTGATTAAATTCACCAAAATATCTTCATTACCACCTCCTTCCACACAGGATAATGATTTCAATGACATTCTGGATCTGTGCATGGTAAGGTATATTAGAAATATTAAAAGAGCAGGAATGTGCTTGGGGCACAGCTTGTGTTAACTCACGGAGTGCCAAGAGATCCATCACCCACTCTCCTGTGAGTCTGCTTATTCCACAGCCTCCATGGGAACTCCACTCCCATAAACTTACAAGTATCTCTGGGCATGAAAAGTTAAATAATCTTCTGTACAACCATTTCTCTCTGTACCAAGAACCTGAAACAGGTAACTTTGGGAAAGAATGGGGTGTTTTATAGTTCCTAATGCTGCTTTCTAATAAATCAACATGCCATAACTATAAATGCATGAATTTCCTGGAAAATTAGAACATGTATCTTCACACTGTTTAACTGGGCAAACAGGGATTCCCAACTGACTGAAAATACAGAGGCAGGTCTGAAATTTAGAGACATTTTCCTTCAGTAATAACTAAACAAATATCATATGGCTATCAGAGAAGATATCACTACCAGCATTTCTGAAATAGGGAAGTAATTTAGTTGTTTGGAGAAGGGCTAGAATTTTGGACACGAGTTTCCATTTGTCCTTCAACAGTTCTGGGGGGAAGAAATAAATGCACCAAACAAAGGAATGCTATTGTGCATTTTTTAAGGTGCTCAGTTTTCAAATTGAGTTTTCAGTCTGAGAGGGAGCAGTGCGTTGTACAGGGAAAAGATGTAATTCCTGTATAACACTGGTAAAAGTTATCAAATGCTCCAAGTGCAGTTGCTGGTTTTGTTTTTCAGTTGTTTTTCATCAGTAGACCAGAACTTTCACAAACTGACTGAACCAAGCCTTTGGACCACGCTCTCAGGCACGTGGTGTGATTCTTGTGCAGTGTCAGTGGTTGGACTTTGATGGTTCTAGTGGGGCCCCTCCAACTCCGAGTATTCTGTGGTTCTGTGAAATATAACTCACTGCAGCTGATGGGGATGTTCATGTGAATGAAATGTCCTCCAAAACACAACCCTCTCTAAGGAAAAGGCTTTTATTAGGAAGAGAGGAAAGAGTGCATTAACTCTCTGAGGGAACTCAATCTTTTGAGCACCATCCTATTAATAAATAAAGAAATACAATTAAGTGTTGTATGCCAAGCCTCAGAGACACTGAAAAAGTAAAATACAGGCTGTGGATTCAAGAGAAGGAACAGCTTCAAGCTTTGCCACTGGGGCAGCTGATGCCACAGATAAAGTGCCTGCTAGGAAGGATGCACCGAATGAGCAGAGGAACAGGAGAACAGCCCCCTCAGCTGGTACTGGGAGGATGCCTGGAGAGCAGCCCTTCCTGGCTGGCCTCTCTGTAACCACCCCAGAGACCCCGGCCAGGACACCAAGAACTGTGGCATGAGCCACTGAAACACCCTTAAGGGAACCTGGGCCAGGGAGGGAATCCTGGAGCTTATTCCTGAAAGCGGAGCAGAAAGAGGATTTCCCCACATTGTGTTTCAGATTGGAGTGGCCCAGACTGGGAAATGTGTGTGGTTGACCCCAATTTTGTGCAGTGCAGATGCACAGCTGAGGGCTGCACAAAGATCTCATGCTGTATCTGCCTCTGAATCACACTTGGTGGCTTGTGAGCTTTTTCACTAACATAGAGTAAGCTCCCTCTTGTCATTGTACAAATACATCAATTTATTTAGGGCCTGTCTTTTAACAGATCAGTGTCTTTTGATCTCCTCTTTCAGCCTTGGCAAAATAACCTCAGTAACACCACCGGGGCTGAAGATTCCTCTTTTTATACATTGTATTTTCCTATTAAGTTTAAGAAACTACAGCCTGGTTGGGGTTTGGGGAACAGTGGCTTTATGCAGCCTTTAAAAAGAATATAAAAATATTTTAAAAGAATAACCTGGTAGCAGAAAATTCCTACTGGAGTGAGCACAATAATCTGTCCAGTACAACCAGCTACTAAGTCGGGCAGCTGTGAACCTGGTAATATTCAAAGTTCCTTTTCCAGATGATCTCCCACCTTAACTCCACAGCCAAAACTGAAGCCATACTGTGCAGAGAAATAGTCTAATAATGACAAGTTAGAAAATGTTGAAATACTGGAATCTGAAATGCCATTAATTAGAAAGAGGTCTTAAAGCACATATAGTAACAGGCTAACTAAAATATTATTTTTAATGTACTTAATATACTTGATAGTATATTAGGTTTATATTCTGGCTAATTCATCTGTGTGTGCAGATGTTCTGTCTGGAAAATAAGGACTTAAGCACACTCAGGAAATTAACTGTGCTTACTTGTCTTGCTCAATAAGAGATACACTTTTTGATGGTAAGTACATAGTTAAATGTTCTTCTGAAGTCTTAGAGCTTAGGAATTCAGGAGTCTTATAAAGAAGGGTGATATAGAGCAAGAATAAAATAAAATAGAATAGAGTAGAATATGTGAAAATATGAGAACCACTTTCAAAAGGCTCTAACAAATCTCTTTCCAACAGAACTGTGGTTAGGAGAGGTATTTATCTTGACTTTTTTTTATATCAAAATGTGTTCAGTAAAATCAAGTGAAAGGTGAGAGAATGTCAGCCTTGTCAACCATCAATGTAGTGTGTAAGCACCGAGCAATTAAAAGACCTGCAATATCTTTCATAAAGATCAAGTAGATCATGCTTTTCCTTAAGCAGAAATAATTACACTGCTCATTCATTAACTTCTTCATAAATCCTATTAATTTTGAACTACTGTATATCCTGGCAATACAGCTGGGGCTAAATGAACCTCATTACCCAGTGTCCATAAAAACGATAATAGGAGTAAGGATAGCAAGTGCAGATGGTAATAATTAATTACTCATCTTCCAGCACCACAAACTTTAAATCAACAGTTCTATTTTTAAATAAAATTATTTTGTTTGTTAGAAGCCTTTTACTACAGTCCACATGCATTGGTGGTAGGTTCTTTCTAATGTAATTTCTTAATGGTGAAGAGATAAACACAGAGTGATTTTTATCTATGTTTTTGATAAATGAATGTCTCAGCAAAATTTTACAGCTAAAAAGGTTATTTACTTAAGAGAGATCTTCTGTATGTGGAAAGGTCAGATTTTTTTTTTAGATTGCTGTGAAATTGCTTCTGCCTTTTAGGAAATCTTCTAAGACGGCTCCTCTCCTTGTAGTGTTGACAAGGACACAGGAAGGATGCGGCCTGAAGAAATCAAATGAGCAGCATCAAATCCTGGCTGGAATCTTCTGCTGCCACAGTTTGGGGGTTTGAAACTCTGTCCAAATGCTGACCAATATGAGAAGAGAGAGAGGACTTCTGAGCAAAAATCAATAGCCGAGTCTTTTGAACTGTCCACGTACAAAGTTCTAATGAAAATGTCCTTGAGGGAAGTTTTAATAGTGGACTTTGAGCTTGGCTCCCCCATTGCCCTGATAGCACCGTCCAACATTTGAAGTGTTCAAAGAGCACTGCACACAAGTTTGGCTGGGGCTGGAGGAGCCACTGAGGGGCTCAGGAGCAGCAGCTCTGCCACTGAACACTGCACACACTTCTCCATGTGTTAGCTGCACTGGGACAGCGTTTAGCCAGAGGGTACAATTCACTTCAAGGGACTTTGTGAGTCTTTAAGTAGCATCTCTCCATGTACAAACTAATAACCGATCAGATGCTCAGCGCGCTACAACAAAGGCTCTGCTCTGACTAAAGGGATTTTACTTAATGTACTGTAAATAGATGGAAGTTTTATATAAATACAATCTATAAAATGTTAAATAAGGTTTGGATATAATATCCCATTAACTGGGATTACATTTCTTTGTATCTGTGTGAGCCTGATAAAAAATGCAAAACATTCAGTACTGCATCAAGGTCATTCTGGGAGAGCTGCCACGCACATTAAACTGAGGTTAAAATGGTTGGTAAGTGAGGGTTATACAGTAATTGCACTGCTGCTCCCCTAAAATACAAAATGCATACATTTACTGTCCCTTTGGAGCATTTTTCCCCCAGTGCCATTGAGAATTCAGACATATTCACTCTCAATTATAGTTAGTGTTATTAGAAGAAAATCTTTTAGTATTAACATATAAGGCATCTGGCACAAGCACAGGAAATGTTTCAATTATCTGAAGATGTTAATCGCAAACATCCCAAAATGATAATGCCTTTTTCATTATACGATTTTTTTTTCTATATAGCCTATGTATCATAATAAAGACATATCACAAAGTCAGTGTGGAGATTCCCACAAAGACAAAAAAGTAGCATTTTAAAATTTCTTCTGCTTGATGACAGGGAAGCTTTCTTTGCTTTAATTTGACAGCAGAATACAGTGTTTTTAAAAAGTGGTTCTTACACCTTTCTTATGTTTCTGCACGCAGTTTAACCCAAGAGCAGCCACCCTGCAGTTCAGGTGACAGTGCTCTAAGGTGCAGAGACACAGCCCCAGAGGCATGGCTGGGCAAGGTGAGGAGCCCAGCTCTCCTTCCTGCCCAGCTGCAAGCCCACAGGAGGCGCCTGCCCAGGCCTGGAGATCCCCTGGGCATCTTCCATGGCCACAGCACCACCCTGAACCACCCAGACTCCCCTGAGCTCTGCACTGACACAGCTCACCCCTTAGAGCCACCACGCTCCAGCTGAAGAGGCCAAAGGGCTTTGTTTTCCCCTCCTGTGTGCAGCCACTGAGTTGGCACCTCCCAAGCAACTCTGATTTTGCAGTCACTGCTGTACAAAGGCTTTTCCACCTATTGATTGTTTCACACTTTCAGGTATTAATTTTGGCAATACAAACACTGATAAAGAGACCACACACATTCTCAGCATTCAAAACACACAGAGTAATCCAGTAGTAACCTATTTTTCCATTAAATTTACCTGCAGCCTAAACATGATGGTATCAGTACAAAACAGGGACTCTAAGGGCAGCCCAGTAGTTAGAATCAGGACCAAGGAATATGTTAATAACTACAAAGAAGCATATCAAAAGTTAGTGAAATAAATTGTTATAATTGTGAATGGTTTAATTTATGGGAAGCATGTCTAAAAATACTACAAAGGTGAAGAGATATGAGAGTTCACACCCCTCCTATTATGTGTAATTGAAAAATATCATCATGAAATCACACACTGCTTAAAAGTTTCAAGACCACAATTTAATGGACGTGCTCATCCCTAGCCTGTGAATAATTCCTGAATGAACATGAACCGAGTGCTTCGAGAACTCTCAAATACCGTGACTTTCACTCTGGAGTTCTGTTAATGACATTTTTTTCCCCTCCATAATGGAGAGGAAGCATAATTCACTGAGCTATTTCATCTTGTATAAAGCACTTGAGTCGATTCTATATCTGAACTGAACAGAAAGATGCCAAAGAATTAATCACCACCTGCCTCCCAGTTGAAACTATAAAGGCCAGTCTCCCTTGTTGTGAGTATTCACTTAGCCCTAATTGAAGCAGCACTTAAATATCACAATAGAACAATTCACTCGAAGAATTCTTTCCCATTCCATCCTCCTTCTGCCACCCTTCCTCCCCATTAGACTGTTTTCTGCTTCCAATTCAAATGACACCATGAAGCTTGTAATGGACTTTTATTGCCCTAGGAATAGCATGGGTGGAATGCAACTGGTGGAGGGGAGTTGGAAACCAAATGAGATTTTTGTAATTTTTTTCACTCTGTAAATCTGCTTTTGAAACAAAATGCATATACATTAATTATTAATATCAGACAATGACAAAATAGCCATTTTTTCACAATGTTTCTGAAACTAATATATGTGGAACCACTGGCTGAGGACCACTACATATCACAAAGAACAAGTGTAGGCTTCAAAAATTTTAAACAGAAGACAAAATGTCATAGATTGCAGAAGATGAGTGAGATTCCATCAGACAGGTATTCATCTGAGCTCCCCAGATCACTGACTGACTGTGGAGGAAACGATTGGTTCTGGGTCAGTTTCCCAAAGTCATGTGCACCTGTCCAAGTAGAACTAAATATGCAAACAGCTGAATGGATGCAGAACATCCCTCCTGTGCACCTATTGAAACTGCGTGCGTAAAATCCTTCAGAACTAAACTTTGCAGTACAGCACAAGCAATACTGAGATTATTTCAACTGAATCCTGGAGCCCAAAACTTACATATCATCGTAGTTTCAGTAATTTTTTTAATTTTCTGACAAACCCCCCTAAGCTGTTCTGCCATCATCCTATGAGCAAGGATATCACAGTCCCTACTGTATTTGCAATAAAGCTTAACAAGGGATGAGAAAATAAAGGAAGAGAAGAAGGTAGGGGAAAGTAAATATTGCTCTACACAACTTGATCTCAGTCCCAGCTAAAGTGATACTAGCTGTGTTACTGCCATTACAATTAATTTAATTCTAGTTATCTGCATCATGTGTTTGTACAGAACTAGAAAGTCTACAATCAAATTTAACAAAATTTCACAATACAAGAGAATAAAATTTTCTTTTGACTTATATACCGTACCAGGGAAAATGAAGAGTCAGATGCCATATGGAATTTCAGCCCCTGCCCATCGTCTCCATTAATGAAATAAGGATCTTATTCTTTTAGAAATTTCTCATAAAAAGTGATTAACATTTATAAATTGTTCAGATACAAAAGGATTAATTAAATAGGGACGTTCCTACAAAAGGAAATTCCCTTTTAAGACAGAATCACCCAGTGAAAATGACTTTTGTACATTCAGGGAGACAACAATCTTAATGAAAAGTTAGTACAGGTAATTCATCATATCACTGGAGTGCAATGCAAATCTAAAATGAGTTAAGATTTCTAATCAAACGTAAGTCTGCGATTTTCCAGTTTCTTTTAAAACTTTGGGATTTTCTTTGGGATTTCTGTTCCAAAATACCTGACATTTGTCAACTACTCTTTGTAGTCCTCTTCCAGTTTTGAGAAGGGAGCAGCTCCTGGAACGTCCCAGACAGGACAGCTCCAGATGTCACTGAACATGTGCTTGTGTTCAGCTGAGAGAAACAATTCAAGTCTGTGGTGGACTATTTTCAAAAAGTTATAATGACCCTTTCCTACTGAAAAATCAATTAATTGGCACAGATTAAAAGGGCACAAAGTGTCCAAATCAGAGAGACAAGAGTTCATATTGATGGCATCTTTCAACAGAGGAGCCTGGAAAGATTTAAAAAGTCAAAAGAAGAGGAAAATATCCTGATTTTCTTTCATTTTTTGCTTTCTCTCTCAACTAGACAGATACCCAGCAACACAAACAGCAAATAAGGTTTTGACAGCCATTAGTGAGATCTGTCCTTAATGATAACTGTGGATTGCATGATTCCTGTTATAAACAAATTTTAAAATGGGGACTGTTTCCCTATTAACTCTTCCTGCACTCAAGAGATTGCTTCAACCTCCGAGGGAGGCAAAATGATTCTTCTTTCAGTGCATACTGGACTGACTTCCCTGATCACAGCAGACTGAATTGTATTTTTGTAAGGCTCTTCAACAGGCAGCCAAATAAATAGCTTTTTCCCTGCTGCATGGTTTGCTGTTTGCTTAAGCAAAAATCCAATTTCTGGAGAAGACTCCACAAGGGCTAAATTCCCTGCCATTTACAAGTGTCCCATTAGAGTAGCTTTCTATATGGAAATAACATTCCAAGAGAAGGAGAGAAAGAGTAGGTCTGAGGTCCACTGTTCCTGATGTGTTTTATTATTTCTTTTTCATTTGAAGAGCAGAGCTGTTCTCCCATGAGAAAGAGAGTGTAATATCTGAATACAAATGTCTAAAGAAAATGGAGCTTCTTTAAAAGTAAAATCCTCTTTCTGCCTTTTTTTATGGTTTCCCCTGCCCCGTAGGCATCAAGGACAAGGGGAGACCTGACAGCTTCAGACTCAAGCTGTCTTTTGTTGAAAGGTTTTTAATTAGAAATTCAAAGGAAAAAACTCCTACTGGGGCAGCATATATTAGAAATGTTGGGATTTGGGCTTGATTACTGTTTTCTTTAGGAGAAGTTTTTATTTTCAAACAAGTGCAATTAGAAGGAAGGGGTGAGCGAGACCCTGTGCATACAGTGGCAGTAGGAATTACCAGGGAAAGTGTTAGCACATCTCAAAGGGGGGACAGGGAAAACGAGAGCTTTTAATCAAAGTTCACCGAGGTGCATTTAATTTAGATCTAATAGGACAGCCAGTCCAAATCTGCAGCATTAGAACTGGTTATTGAAGGAATGTTTACAGAAATGTAACAGCCAGCTAATGAACTCTGACATGCATCTCCTTTATAAGGGACAGTCATGAAGCATCCTGTACCACTTAGCACCTACATATTTCCCAGTGTCTGACCACTAAAGCTCCACGGGAATGAATTCCCTTTACTCCAGGAATGTAGTTCTATGCTAATAGAAGTCACAGGGGTTTCTCCTGTAGTGGCAGGACATTTCCTGGTACAGCAGAACTGTTTGAGGGCACTGCCACGACACTCATTTTGCCTCTGGAACTTCGCCCAGGATTGGGACGCACGTGGGGACATTTCCAGCCCGCAGCAGGCAAAGGGCACTCAGGAACCCGGCAGCTCTGGGTGCATTCATTGCAGGGCTGATTGAATTCCCTCAGCGGTGCTTTAGTTTGGGGTATCTGGCACCAGAGTACTGACCAGGAGCTCACTGTTGGGCTCACAGATCCAGCCTTTCAGCTGGGGTGATTCCACTTGTTGAGCTTTGGCCGCCGCACTACTGATAGCATTTATGAAGCAGTGGTTTGAATTTGACAGTTCATCACTTTACCTGTCTACTGAAAAGGAGTTATGTACATATGCTCAATGAATATTTATATTACACAGCTTAAACATGTATTTAAAGTGTATTCATAACTGCCTTCTTGAATGAAGAAGGAATGAAAGACCTTGGAGGAAAAGTAGGAAACTGGGCATACATAACACCCAGTTAAAAAAAAGGCACGGAAATAATTCAAGAATTACATTTATGTAGGCCATTAGATTACCTAAGATGACCAGTTTATACTAATGACAAAATAAACTTTTTGTTTCTTTTTTCTTCCACAGGGTCCAAAGAGGAATATGCCATGAGAAGCGACCGGGGAATTCGTTTTGTGCAAGACAAAGCTCCTAGGAACTCACACAGAACAAGTGACCTGAAAAACACTACTTGGTGAGTAGTAAATTCACTTTTTAGCCAAACCCCAGAGGCCTCTGCAGAGTCCTGCTTTTATTTTGGCCAAGGTCACAGCGTGTGAAGGTCTGTGTCTCTGGCTGTACCTTTGTGCACGTGTTCAGGGGGAAGATCATGGGGAGAGCATCATTTGGTGCACAACAGTGACAACGACCACAGCCACAACAACCAGACTGTTCAAATGTAATATAGCCGTAAGGTTTAAGATCCAGCTCCAATCACTTTCTGCGAGGTCAGTTTGAGGTATCTCCTCTTGCTCAGCTGTTTCCCACACACATTCCCTTATTAATGCAGTACTTCCCCGCCCCAGTGTAATCCGGTGCATTCTGCAGCAGTTCTCAGGTGGCCGCCTTCACAGACTTATGCCCCCTTTACAAAAGGCATTTATAAACAAGATGAACCACTTTGGGACTTTTGAGACTCAATGAAAATCAGTAAAATATTATGGGACGTGATAATTTTTTATGTTAATACTAGAAATTATTGCCCTGGCAGTGCAGAGACCAGTTTCTTTATTGTAATTAATACCAATAAACAAGAATCCTTCCTCGGAAGATTTGTGAGTCTTGCCTTGCAAGAACAGCTTCTCTAGGACAGAAGTGCATCCAGGTATTTCACCTTTGAAATATTTATTACTTAGAAAGGTACAGAGCATAAGTGATTTTAATAAGAGAAAATCATGATGTTTTACTTTTAATTCCGGATTTAATGATTTTCGTGTAAAAATTTTGTAATAACCTTTAAAGTGACTGTAGTAAAACAACAGCCAGTGCTTAGAGAGAGCACAAATTACTCTGAAATTCTGCAAGTTGAACTCAAGGCAGTAATTATAAACAAGGAATTGCACTGAGCTTATTCAAGTAACGTCTTATGGTTTTGCCTTTCATGCAATTCTATATTTTTGGATTCTATCATTTTATATAGTTTCTTGGTTTGGTTTGGGAGATTATTTTTTGAATTCATACAAGCTCTATTATCTTCATGTATCTTTAAAGTTTACCTGCGTATTGCACACTACATATGCACATATGTCCATGCAGGACCAATGGCTACAGAGAGTTTGAAACACTATGGCCCTAAACAATCATGATTGGAAAAAGTACATATGTTTGTGAAGTTTTGATTTTTGCCTATTTTTTTTAATTGCATGAATCAAAAGAGTTGTCGGCGGGGAATAACTGTATTTCATGAAAATAATTAGGTGCCCAAGGTCACTTCCTACTATGGTCCCTGAGGAATTCTTAGTGCCTAATAAATATGAGACAGATTAAATCCTTCACTGGAATTCTTGAAACTGAAGAACCTATTGGGTTTTCCAGCATGGCTAATATTGCTCAATTTCAGATGGGTAATTGGTAACTTAAAATAAAATATTAGAATTAAAAAAGTATTATTAATAAAGCTCACTTTGGATATTTTTAAGATATTACAGTATTCCAAATCTCTTACAGCATTTTAAGTAAAATGCTTGGATGTTTATGACACCCGAATCATATTCTAAACACAAAGCTCTTGATATAATCCAAAATATAAATCATAAATATTATTTTCACTTTCACCATTGAGTTTCCAGTGGAAAATCCCACGTCATTTTCTACCTATAAACAGAGTATGAACGTGGTTTTTTGGTGTTGTTTTTTTTTTTTTTTTAACAATCTTTCCTTGGCTGATTAATGAAGAACTTTTGAAACAATTTAATCTATCCAGGGATGTGAATGTTAGTTTTTATTTTTCAAGGCTGATTACTGAAGAAGTCCTAAAGCAGTTTAATCTGTTCAGGGGTGTTAAGCAAATATGTCAACATTCATTCTACATTTGTGTCTACCACAGCTAAATGAGGAGAATGCTGGAAATAGATTGGAGTGCTCTGTTTGCTCAAGGAAAAAAAAGTCAATATGCTTCATATTTTACCAAAGACACAAACTCCTTTCTAAGATGAATGCTTTTCAGATTGAAGTTTTCAGTAGCTTTGCTGTGCAGATTATGGCCTGGCATTCTGCCACATAATGATATATAACCTTATAGCTCACTATTATGCAAATAACAATTTGCCGAGGAGAACTGAGTGCTTAGATTTTCTCTAAGGACTATCATGTATTTCAAACTTCTCACGACAAATTATATTTGACATTTAATTTGTACTCAATTTATGTAGAAAAATTATTTTAAAAACCCTCTTGTGTAAACTTCTAATAAGAAATGTGCTACACTTTAATTTTTCTCCCTTTTTTTAATGTAGATAAATATGTGCACGGGAAGCTTAATTTGGAATACATCATTATACAGTAAGTCATATATGGAAGGGTAACACTGAATCCATCCTGTTCTTTATCTACCTCTGTGTGTTCAGACAATAGGAAGGATCAGATTACTTACAAATATTTATTTATGTTCTTCTGTAGCTTTGCCTCATCTTTATTATACTACCTTACACTTCAATATTTAAGAGCTTTTGTTACCTTGAATGAGCACAGTCAAATGTCTACCATAGCATGTCCCAACCGCCCTGAGGTTCTAGAATGTTCAACACTGTCTTTATTTGATTAAGTTTATATTAATAAACATAAAGATGTGATTAAGTTTGTATTAATAAACATAAAGAAGGAAATAATGCAGGGAACAGAATCCCTATGTCACTTTAAAAGTGCATGGGTTCTCAAATAAAAGTGGAACGTGTCTTAAGTCTTCCTGAATTTCATAGCAGATCTAAAGAAAACTAAAAAATCCAAGCCACAAACCACAAGAAGTGTGTAATTGAGAAGTTTCTTGCTGCTGACAAGTCAAAATCAGTCCCACATTCATCATTTTCATACCTTTGGAGCTGACGGGTGTATCTTTAACACCTGCTAGAGAGGAACTCACAAACTGACTGGGAGCACAGCTGGAACACTGGCCAGATGTTGTGGTTGAGTAGCTGCTTGTATTTAATGGATAGTGATTGGGGGATGGGTTTGTCCAAAGTTTCATTTTTAGGTAACTCCTTGAATACAGCGCATGCAGCTCTTTCCAAAGCCCCGTGTTTAAAGCTACGACTCTGGCAGATTTAGGGGAAATGACTGTGCTCCCAGCCCATAAAAGAGACCACGAGACCTCGCCCAGCTTTCTGAGTTCATGCAGCACTTTGTTTAGCAAGACTTCCTGCCTTGCCCAGGCCAGATAATTAAAATAGCTAAATATGCAGTCAGTACTCTCCTATCTGCTGTGTACACATAATCAAAGTCAGTGTGGAGAAGGGTAGAAAAATCCCCAAGTTTTTGTGTGTATTTGTTGTACTATCATGTAATAGCATAAAAAATGGTGCAAATGACAGTGTGCAGTGACTGACCCACCAGCTCCCTTACACAAATGCAAAGCATTTTCTACTTCAGTACATCCTGGCAGAAAAAAGGTAAAGAATCAAATGGTACTGTTCCAACATTAACTCAAAGCACTCTGTTGGATGATAATCCCATCATTAGAACTAAGCAAATAATTCACAGTGACTAATTTCCTCAATAATTTTCCCTTATTCTACTCACACAGTCCCTGTGAGAAGAATGCAGCTTGCCTAAGTTGAACCATCTTTCACTTTTCTCCAGTTATTTTGGGAAAGACTTTGGAATATTTCAACAACTGTCATTTTATTTATTTACTTATCTATTTAAGTTTAAGCTTTGACTTGTGACAGTATTCTGCTGGATACATTCAGGTACTAGAAGAGCACAAGCCAAATAGAAGACCTTGTGAATACACTTATTTAAAAATCCCTACTCTGAGTAAGACCTTTGATTTCTCCCACCCTGCACATCCTCTCTACCAAGAGAAGCCATTGGAAATGAGTAGAGTAAGGTAAGGGAAATATCAAATTAATCTTCCTTATTGTCTCTTGCTTATTTGTACTATTTCTTTTCTCCTGAATACATGAAAAAAGCACAATACTGTGTGAGTCTTCTGCTGGGGAAATGGACCTATATACCCAAAACCAATGCTAAATCAGAAACAACAGCTGTAGGGTAGTAACATGGTCTGAGAAGGAAAGATGCTTATAAGAAAATTTTTTATTTCAACAGGGAAACAAATCCAAAGCAATTTATTAGTAAATGCTTTGAAATTAGTTCATACAAAGTGCTGATGCTGCTGTAACCTATGGGGTGGCTGCCTGCACAGAAAGCAGATACTGTGCTTTTAATTACTCAGTATTAACTGTAAACTCAGATTCAAATGATGAATTATGTTAAGCATGTAGTCAGCAAAAAGATTCTGAGGAAGTGTTATTTAAGCAGATAAGGATATTAGTTAAAAATTCCACAAAGTTATGCACAACAAAGCAATGGAGGATCAGTGGTTTTTGTTTGCATATCTGTTCATTGACAGGCCAAAAAAACCCCATAAAAAGATAAAAATCCTGACACATTTAACATACAAACTCAGGATCAAAATTCCAATTAAAATAAATCATGAATCCGTAGTATTTCTACTTGTACTGTCTTCCATGCTGAAAGTTTCTTCCCAAAACAGCTAGCAAATTTAAGAGCTTGCTAATTAATAAGAGCACATTGTGCAATGACTTTGCTTTGTTAAGTATGTGACATTGTTGGGAATATAATAAGAAAGTGATCTTCAAGTAACAAGATGCTCTGACTCCAATTACATAAATCTGGGATAAGACTTTATCCTTCAACTGTAAAACATACAGAACTAAAATGATTAAGTTCTTCTAATCGAAAAATGTGCAATATTTACAGAAGTAATCACAGTATTATAATTTAGTGGTCACAGGCTGGGTTTGATATGTAAATTCTTTAGAAAGAGGCTTGCCAAAATCAGGCAGTTGACAACCCTGTCCATTCCTTTGCAATATGACTGCAATATTTGCCTCAGTTAAGCACAGACTATGCATTAAAAGTGTACAAACATTCCATCTAGTCCAGTGACTCGCTTGGTACAATAACACAGCAATGTTTTAATGTGATTACACCAGAACTGATGCTAAGCCTACCTACAGCAGATTTTCTAATCCTGCAACCACAACAGGATTGGACAAATTTAATTTTCGCTGCAAATGATCTAAAATTATCCATTCCATTTCAAAAGCCCGGGACCACGATGTGCTGTATATCCATGTTTGTAACAGAGCAAACCACAAAGACTGCAAACTGAACCACATTGAGGCTCAAATATTTATCAGTAATGTACTCAGAGGATGGAGAAAAGTTACTTTTACTTTGTTTGGAAAGTATTTCCTCTTTTCCAGGCCAGGGCTTTAAAAACTCAGCAATGCTGACCAGTTCTAGAAAAGTGCAGAGCAGGTGGTTATGGTTTCATGGACTCACACATCTTCCCTCCTGTTCTCAGCATGAAGAGGTAGAAATCTTTCTACACAAAGATACAGATAACAAAGGACTTGGTCTCTGAGTACAGCAACATTATCATTTCACCTTTTATCCCCGAAGACCTTTATTTATTCACTCCTAAACAGCCAAAGCCATAAATCCTGCTGCTCTGTGAATCTCACAAATACAAGGGTGCTTTCAAAAAGCATGTTATGCAAAGTTTTACCTCTACATAAATAGGAAGAAAACCACAGCAAGTTTCAGATATTCTCCTTTCTAAGACACATTCACACACTTGATATTGCTCCATTCATGCAGCAGAGGATTCAATCTCAAAAAGGCAAGTGGCTCACCTTCCCATTATATTGCAAAGCCCAAGAGCTGCTGCTACTACAGCAAACTTAAAAGCCAGGGTTACATTTCAGAGCTGCTAATACAACATGTCTAATTGGGAATTCAGTCAAGCACTAAATCAAAATAAACAAGCAAACAAAGACATTTCTTCACAATCAATACAGTGATAGTGGTTATATAACAACAACAACAAAAACAAAATAAAAAAGGGGGGGAGGGAAAAAAAAGAACGGAGTGAGCTCTTTGCCTTCTGGGCCTGAGGTTTATCCTAAGACACTTAAAGGAATCCATTAAATCCACTTACTAACCCTTTAGTATCACCATAATGTACTTCCCTGGGTAAAGCAGAGGTAAGAGGCTTTCTGTGCTGCCTCACACTGAGCTTCACCATAAGGAGTTAATTTCACTATTACCATGCATGTCTATTTCAGCAGCTGTATAATAAGGAATTACTTTTTTCTGCCTAAATGTTCATCTACTTTTCTTTCCTTTTTCCCCAGCTGTTCAGAGCAAACCTACTTAACTGTAGAAAGAAAAATATCCACAATGGTTTCAGTTACTTAGAATGTTGCAATATGCTCAATTAGTTCCTCTTCTTTTAGCTTTCTTATTACACAGAGATACACACCACTCATTCCTGCTGCATAAATGCTTTCAGGAAACATACCAAGACAGTCATAACATCCCTCTTCCACTAAATCAATTTTTACTAATCTCTACATGATCTTATAGTCCATAAAGAACACTGATTATGAGACAGGGACTCACCCACCTCTTTCATCCCAAACAACAGGCTGAGAAAGACAGCTGGCAGAACAACCTCAAATCCACCCCCCCCAAAAATAAAAAAATAAATGAGTAAATAATTAAAAGAAAACCCCCCCAACAGCCTAACAGCACAGCATCATTGCTATTTACATGGGG
Source organism: Anabacerthia variegaticeps (assembly GCA_035583185.1). Taxonomy (NCBI): domain Eukaryota; kingdom Metazoa; phylum Chordata; class Aves; order Passeriformes; family Furnariidae; genus Anabacerthia; species Anabacerthia variegaticeps. The sequence continues at coordinate 5,640,622 of JAWWEW010000028.1, forward strand.
ATACAAAATGCACAGGCACCTACAAGGGGTCAGTAACTCCCTAAGAATATCTGAAATGTCAATGATTCCGGTGCTGAGTTCGCAGAATTCAGACAAACAAACTAGTTTTTAAACTATTTTACAAGGCAAGGATGTGCAAGAATGACCCATGTAGGAATGTCCATCCTCTCTGGTCCTTGGACAGATTTCTTCACTCTGGTAGTGCTCCTTGCAAGGAGAACAACAGACATGTTGGAAAGAGAGAAGTCACACCAAGTCACCAAGCTCAGAAGGAGAGCAGAACAGATGGTTTCACTAATGAGTTTTACAGTGCACACACCCTGTCCTTGGTGGACGTGGTGCAGGAGCTAAAATGTTCCAGTGATTATTTGCTTAAATAACTAGACCTTTTGTAAAAGGATTTATGTAGTGAAGTTGCGTTAAAGTCTAAAAATCAATAAGCAAAAGTTCTGGTTTGTTTTATGTTTGGGGTTTGTTTTTTTTTAAATTTCCTAACATAGCAGTCTCACAAAATCCAGAAGTCTGAATTTTCACCATAATAATTCCATAAAGACCTACTGAACTCACTGATGTTAGGCATCAACAAGTACTTATTGTCACGGTCAATAAAGGGTGGGGTTTTTTAAATTTTATTTAATACATACTGACAAGAGAGGAATTCATTCTTGTAAGAAATAAAATCTGCTGCTGTGGTAAATGAGTATCATGACAAGCACTTGGTGACTTCTAAGGGATTTAACTTCCTAACAACAAGTTGAGCTATTTACATCAGCTATTAAAAAACATCTTCATAGAGAGCACATTGGAGCATCTCATTGCTCTATGAAGTAGCTTTTGATAATATCATAAAGGAAAATGACATTTTTTACATTTTTTTTTTCAGTGACAAGTCCTGTCAGACCAAGGTAAAATAAACTACAGCTCATGTTAATGATACTCCAGACATGACTATAAAGTTATTCGCTGTTTTGGGCTGGGACAGAGTTAATTTCCTTCACAGTATGGTATGGGCTGTGCTTTGGGTTTGTGCTGGAGGTGGTTGGATGACACAGGGCTGTTTAGTTATTGCAGGCAGGGCTTGCACTGAGCCAAGGCCTTTGCTGCTGCTCTCCACCCAGCAGGCAGGGGGCTGGGGGTGCACAAGGGGCTGGGAGGGAGCACCGCCAGGACAGCTGAGCCCAGGGACACCCAGAGCTAGGGAATCATGCTCAGCATAGAAAGTAGAGAACAGGGGGTGGGAATCTTCGAGCTGATGGCGTCTGCCTTCCCAAGTAACTGTTGGGTGTGATAAAGCCCTGCTTTCCTGGGAATGCTGAGCACCTGCCTTCCCGTGGGAATTGTGAATGAATTCCTTGGTTTGCTTTGCTTGCACGTGGCTTTTGCTTTATCTGTTACCTTGCCTTCAGCTCAACCCACAGGCGTTCCACTTTTATCCCTCTTTCTCCATGCAGGGTGGGGTGCCCAAACTGCTCTGTGTGGCTGAGCTGCTGCCTGGGGTTAAACCACAGCAGTTATGTATGTTCACTAGTAGTGTTAGCCCCAAAAGTGTAAATCCCAGTGACTTTCTTTTTTTTCCCTTAAGTTGAATAAACTCGAGGGCAGGAAAAGAAATTATGAAGACCAAATGCCACATTGCACTACCCAAGGAAATGATAAATGTAATCTCAATGGATATTGCACTTGGATAGACGGAGAGATGTATTTGGCAGACTGTAGCTAAGAGATATGCAGAAATAAATTAACAGAAAACTGAAGCTCTGAACAAGCATAACCTCTCCAAGCCACGACAAAAAGTTGTTTGATTTAACAGCTCATCCATGCTAATATCACTATTTAAACATTCCCATGGGAAAAAGAAAAATAGAGAGAGAGAGTCACCATTATTTGCTCTCTAAAAATAAAGTGATGAAAATTTAAAAAGCTAAATAATACCTGCTGTGGTCATAGTCCTTCCAGTTCACAGCTATTGCTAATAATATTGAGTATCTCCTCTAGTATCACTGGTGGTATATTAATATTTACAGCTTAGCAAGCAGCATAAAGCTAACAATTGTTTATGGTGCAAGACACACAAAATGCAGTGAAAGAAATCTAGTTTTCCTGAACAATAGTTCATATATAAAAGCACATTTTCGAGTAAGACTGTTCAAGCTGGATGGAAACACATTCATCCTAAAAGTCTTCACAACGTTTGGGAGGATTCATTAATTTATTTCCTTTCAGCTTTGGATCCTTCCAGTTTTTTCTGTGGGAAAGAAGCAGCACCCACAGCAGAGGAAGACAAATGTATGGATTGCTCAGCCTACTTGGACACCCACAGATTCATGGGACCATGTAACTGAGGGTGCTGAAGGATGTGTCCTGATGGCACTGGAAGATTGTCATCTTTGACAGGTCATGGCAGTCAGTGGAAGCTCCCGAGAGGTTTCTGATTACTGCAAAACAAAGGGCAAAGCAGAGGCCAAAAAGGAAGATCCCCGCAAGCACAGACCTGTCAGCCTCATCTCTGTTCAGATGTAAATTATTTGGTTTTACCATGAGGACGGTCAAATATGGCCAGAACAGCCACAGAATGTCCATCATTGAAGGTGTTCAAGACTCAACTGAACAACCCTAAATCATCCTCATGTAACTACTGTGACAAAGGGGTTAGACCAGCTGATGTCCAGAGATCCTCCTCGAGCTAAGCTGTTGTTTGATTCTGCAGGAGCAAGGGATCTTAACAAGAAGAGACAAATGAGTATTGAAAGAATCCATGCTACTGATCCATCATTTGGCTTCTTCAGTTTGTTTTTCTTTTCTTCCAAGTCAGTATTGCTATACTCAACATTCGTCTGAGCCTTTATTATTACATAAAACATTGGTTTATTCAAATGTAATGAAAAGCCCATTATGACTTTCCAGCCACCAGTGCAAACAGTGTACTTAGCCAAATGGTAATTGTATTGGTCTTCCTTCTACTGCAATACTGCTCTGAAACTTGTGTCCCTCAAATGAATAATTACCTACAAAATAATTAAATGTTGCTGATATGGTCTACTCATCCCACTTGTACACAGAAACAGCAAAGTGTGTCTTGCCTGAAATCTATCTCCGTCATGTTGGATAAGCTTACTGCCCATCACCCGGCTGGCATCGATCCCCGTTCAATTACAGATGAACATAGCACCATATTAAAAGACAAATAAGGTTTAATTTTAATCACAGACAGCCTGTAAGTCCATGTTCCATTATAGATTAAAAGAACCAATTATTTTTAAAAGTAAAGATTTAATGAAAGGCCTTACTAATATATAGACACGTTGCTCCCTCTGCATTCTAAGTCAGACTCTGCAGTGATGGTGGAAGCTGCTGCAGGCTGAGCAAGGCACGGGGATGCATCCCGGAGAAGAATGTTTTTCCTTCAGATCACAAACACACTTTCTCAACAGGGTTTCTTTTGCAAGACTTCTCTTTCAAAAGAGTAAAATCACAGACCATTTACAGACAACAAATTAACTCTGTGGCCAGAGTTTTATTGTTACTAAGACAGAGTAAATGCAAAATAATTGCACCGAAGCAGACAGAAATTCCACACTAATGACACCGAGTGCTGCTGAAATCGCTTTTTCCCAGATTCAGAAAGGTAGTTAGGAGCCTAATTCTCATTTGAATTCAATGCAAGGTAGGCACCTACACATCTCTGAATCTAGACATTATAGTCTTCCATCTGTAACAACAGGAGTTGGCTTGCATAATTAACTCCAGAATCTAGGGCATCAGAATTCTTATTTTCTTACTATTCAGTCTGTAGTACTACTTTCCAATGTTCCTCATTTATTGAGGTAGCATAATGTTTGTGAGGCTGTGAAATAATAAAAATGTAGCTCTAAAATGTTGCTGATATTAGCCCTGAGAATGTGAAGATAAAAACGTGTATATTTAGAGAGACATCTACTCACTGGGTAATCAGACAGTGCTGTTGACTAGTGCTGTGAGTGCAATTCCACTTGCACAGAGAGAGTATAAGAGGTTATATATATATACAAAGTTAATATCTCAATTTTTAAAGCTATTTTTATACAATGCCATTCTTTTGCATATACTGTTCAACCAGAAGAGCTTTAATGCATGGAAGAACGTCTCCTTCATTTTCAAAATTTACACCTACCTCCTTTAGAAGGGTAAAATTAAAGCACCATTTACCAACAGATATTGTTATATCAGTCTCACAACTACCATTCACAGTTAAAAAAACCCCCACAAAATAAACCAGAATTCCCTTGTATTTTATCTGCCCCCTCATCTTTGAGGAAAAGTGTACCAAATAAAACTAGTTAGGTCTGTAGAATGAGAGTCTCAAAAAAGACATGCAGGTATTTCCAAAACATTTTAAGGATCTCATATCAAAAGGTCACAGAATATTTCTGATGATGAACAAAAGAGTTGGGAAACCTTCTCACCTACTTGTACTCAGCCCTTGTTTTTATCTTGCTAAATTCCTTTTGGCTTTGTCCTCACTGATCCCTGAAGGAAGAAAAGAATCTGAAGCTTCTCTACACTTGTTAGATATTCACAAAGAGAATAGAGGAAACCATGAGGCCAGTGCAGGATGGAGCAGTGCAGCTCCAGAGACACACGGGCTGCACCCACTTCTCACACCCCCAATTAACAGGAACTCCTGGCTCCATCTACCAGGCCTAGGGAGAGCCAGGACTGTGCACAACCAAAGCCTTCCTGGAATCCTATTTCTTTTCATTTTTTAATATTCCTTTAAATACAACAAGGTTTAGGTGTATCACCGAATTCTTCCAACAGGTTCCGTGATATATCTTAAAAGACAAATGAAGTCAAGACTGTTACATCCCTGTTCAGACAACCTGTGAAAACAAGATAAACCAAATACACACAGAAACTCCTGCCTTAGTATATTTTTCAATATGTGGATATCAGAGTTCTTCAACAGAAGCCACAGGTTTCACTAAAGCATTTAGGATACACAAAGGGACAGATCATTCTGTGGCTGATCTAATATCAGTTCAAGTCAAGACCTGGATCACTGGTCCAACTGTGATTTAAAGATCAACACAACTGTCTTACTGTATTGACACCAAACATATTAAATTTATCATAATTGAATTTTGGGAACTTTCTAATTTATTGTTACCTATTCTAAATTTTATCAGCAACTTCTCTAAAGAAGAAATACATTTACACACAAGAAAAATTAGGGAACATATCCAGTGCTTTCAAAAGCCATTTATGTACTTGCTATGCAGTCAAAATTAGAGACTTGTGTATTGAAAACGCAAGCTGACAAGTCACACTGAAACTGTCACCTGCTATATTCCTACCCTAGAAGAATTTATTGTCATGTTTGATTTTTCAGGTTCAAAGGCCTCACCAACATGTTCCAGCATGGCCATATTGTCTACTAAGTCCTCATATACATTCTGTCTTCGTAAGCAAAACACTCTTCCAAATCTGCATTTGTTTTCTAGATTACCCTGTTATAAAATGTACCTTCAGAGAGGCTGCTGAGGACCTCTCACGTTCTGTGTAGTACTTAGAGATGACCTGAATTAAGGTATTTTGCAAAAGCCTCAGTGCTCCCTCCCAGTTTGTGTTTGCAGCAGTGACAAATAGGATTGTCTGTTACGAGCTAGCCCAACAACTGACCCAGCATTTTGCGCACACTAAGAGATGCCTTCACTCCCTCTGTGACCAGCAGCATGGAGACATTTACAGGAGATTGCTGTTTCCACAGAGAGTAATTAGGTGCTTGATTCTGCCATGGCCTTTCAAAAGCTCTTAGGTACCTCAGATTCATGTAAGGGTACAAACATGTAGAGTATTTGGGGGAAATTTCACAAGCACAGCACTGCCAAGATATTTATATACAAACTTTCCTTTGAACAATACCTCAACATAAACCCCAGTGCACTTAAAGTCTGAAATACTTCATAAAAATGGCCAGTTTTTACAAGCATCATTTTGAAATTAACTGAGTCATTTTGGCTGCATAATCATACCCCTGAAGGGATGCAATAAAATATAAATTTAATAAAATACGTTTTTAGAACAGGCTTCAAGCTAGTGCATGTACAATTTTGATCCAAATATCTAGTCATGAGTACAATATCAGACCTCTAATTATAATTTCTATGCTAATTGTTCTATTGAAGCAAATGTAGCCAGTGCACTTACCTGCAGTTATGCACACACAGTCTGTGGGCAGAGCAGATAAAGACCCTGCTGTGAACCGTCACTGCCCGAGCTGATTCACCCGACTGCTGGAGTTTTGTTTGCCCTCAGGCTGTCCTTACACCTAAATGAAAAGACAAGGAAACCCCCAAATGAAAAACATCTCTAGATTTATTGTTTACATTTTCCATTTGAATTTTAGTCTTGAACAATCAGAAAGTTAGGGCCACAGAAAGCGTGTTGCAAGACAAAGTGCTTTGAGCACTTTCTGGTGGTAGCACAGATGGCTATCTTACTGAGTGGCTGAAATATGACTCACTACAGTGCTCACCTGGTGTCCTGTGTTAGGTGTCCAGTATTTTACTCCTAATATATTGTGATTTATAAACCCATAAAGAAAAGTCTTTCTCGCAATACCTAGTGTAGCACAGTAGGCTGCTCTTCAAACTTAACTACTCTTTTTAGGCCACAAATTTAAAGGGTTTTCTGTGACACTACGATCTGAAGGAATACACAAATGTTTATTTGAAATATCCATATGCTAATATATACGTTCCAATATTATAATATACATCATCTGCTAATATTTACTGCAACTTAGCATCCACAATGCACCATGGAGCAGATCTGTTACCAACATTAGCTTGGTACAGCAGGGGTGTGTGGATTCAACAAGCCCATGTGTCCATCCACACAAGGCCCTGTTAGAGGGAGGAACTGATCCGGGAGGTGACTCAGTCTCTTATATTGTGTGTGCTAAGGAATTGCAGTATTATATTCCCACACAGGGCACCTTTTATTGAAAACAGAGCTTATAAACACACTAAAGCTATTCCAGAAAGAAAGCAGGCAGAACACCTCCACCAAATGGCCTAGGACCCCCCTCCTCCCATCCTATCCATGATTTAGGTACTTCTCTGGAAAATATCAACTCCCTGTTACATTTTATAGTTGCTTCACACTGCCCAAGTCATCATTAAATAGGTTATACAATAAAACTCAACCCAGTACATGATCAAAAATCTCTTCCAGTGAATTCCAAGGTACGCAGTGTAACGTGTAGATATAATGACAACTCTCTTGAATAAGACTTACATGGAATTTCCCATGGAGTCTACTCCTCCCCAAAATCTTTCTTGTCCTTGAAAACTAAAAAGATGTTAGCTTAGTCTGCTGGGGAAATAGCAGTAAGAATGCTAGGCTATTAAAAAGTACCACAAAATAAATTTCAACCCAAGGCAAGCAAACAAAAAGCCCTCAAGCCAACAACAAAAAAGGAAGTATTTCCATCATATAGATAGTGATATACTGCTGTGAAAAGCTTCCCAAATGGAGACAAAGTATCATTATGAATATGATAAAAAGCTTATATGATAGAAGACATATTTAGAAAATAAGAATAATGTCTCTGATCCAGAATACTACTATAATACGTCCAATATAGTATTAATTATTGCAGCCCTAGTGAATGCTCCCTGCTGCACTCAGAGCTATCCATTAACTTCAGCGCAATGTCCAGCACAAAGTTAAATATTACATCTTGGAGGCATTAGGTCTTTCCAGTAAACCCCAAACAAACTGTTTAGTCTACCAATTATCCCTAAAAGCCTCCTAAAAGAAGGGTCAGGGTGGTGATTAAGCAGTGCATCATTAATTTAATTAATTACCTCAATTTATCAGATACATACGCATGATATAAAGAAAAACTGAGAAAAATACAAATGCTTTGGCCTCTCAGCTAAGGCAGTGCTGACAGGAAGGATTTTGCCATCATGTGACCCTCTGTGCAGTACTAATTCCATCACCTCCCCACCTTGCTGCCACCACACACTCGTCACCATGGGCTGGTTGCTTTCCCTGAGGCTGCTGATACAATTATAATGAACATGCACTAACCACAAAGCAATGAATCCCACCCCCTTGGTGATTTTATCTTAGACAGAAATGTGGCGGGGGGGGGGGGGGGAGAAACAAGAAAAATTTAAAAAAATAACAGAGATGTTTGGCTCAGCTTCTGAAAAAAACTGTTTTGCAATTAGAGAGCAGCTTGATCACGCAGATGTCTGGCTTATACTCCTTTATATTCTTTATATAGGGATTTAAGAAGTACAGCACCATTTACACAAGTCCATTTAAATGCTTTGGGCACAGAGCTTTTTGCTTTCTGCATTAATTCAAATATTCCTATGTGACTACTTTTGATAATGCCATCAATTATATGTAAACCTTGATCATGCAGATCTGAATGAACAGTGCCAGAATTTAGCCTTGTGCTGTCACTGTTCGTGGGACTTCAGCTTTGGAAACAGAGGCAAAAATCCTTGCTCACTTTTCCAAACACTTTCCAAAGCCAAGAGATACCACTGGAAAGCTACAAAGCAAGAAAACATCTCTCCAGACCTTCTACAAACACATACAGCAGTGACTTCGATGAGGATGTGCCTATGGTCATAGAAATAGTCAATAAGTTTATCTCTTTATTTAGATAATAAACATGTATCAGAGAAACAATGGGTTAAAGTAGATTCCTATCAAACATTTTATCTTCAAGAATTCCTCACATCAGTGGTGCAAATTATGATGATGAACTGCAACAACTTGGATACCTACTTGCCAAATATTTAATGACTTAAATTGAAACCTAGGCATTAAGAAGAGGCTAAATTCCTTACATCTCAGGTTGCCAAGACATGCATGATGGACACCCATCGACATACATTAGCACTTTACTTGAGACACATCCCAAAATGAAGAGAATCGACTACTGGGCTTGTCAGAACTCGGGGAGTAAAAACAGCTTTATGGAGCTAACGACTCATTTAGCACGGACTTTATGGGAATGCTCCCTGGCTGGTCTGGGGCTTTCCAAACACTACATATATCATATCATATATCATGTCATAATAATATCAATGATATAATTCTCCTCTTCCCTTCAAGAAAGCACAATACAACCTCCAGAAATGGATGACACAAAGAGATTCCTCGCCCTGAAAACAGTGTCCATTGCACAGTAACAGCATGAGTGAGAACCACAGCCTGGCCGTGCTGGGGACAATGCACAGCAGCACATCCACCACTGTCCACAAAGAAAGCACAGAAACTTAATTTCGGGGTTTGGGTACAAAAATACACTGTAACAGCCCACTAAGAAGTATTAACCTCCTTTCCATGAAAGCAATAGTTGCACTTAAACAAAATCAGACGCAAGCAGTAGCTGCAGAGGTGGAGAAAGCTCAACATGATTAGCATTTCTGAATGTTACCAGCGTTAACAAATTCAAATATTTATGAGGGTGGATATAGGGGGAAATGTCTGCTAGTGTGCCTTTTATGACACAAAGAGAGTAGATCCATAGGATACAAGAGAACATTAGAAATTCAAGGACTGTCAGTCCCTGACAATAACACAAACAAGGGTGTACAAGAAAGTCAAATCACTACTACATAATAAACATATTTACCTCTCTTGGGCTCAGAGTTATTTTTCTATTGAAAGAGTGGAAAATAACTGAATGCCTGAGATAAGCTAGAAGGTTTGGTCATTTCCTCGGCAAAATTTGTAAACTCCAAGTACTTCACACACACACTCTCCCTTTTCCTGATTATTTTTTTGCTGCTCCTGCTTTTGTTTGTTGTTGATAAAAGGAAAGGCTAGCAGTTTATCTACAGCAAGGATTTCCAGCTGTAGCAACACTTCGAGGTCACCAGCTTCAGCTAGCCAGGCTGACACAGGGAACTTACGAATGCCAAAGGCACAGAATCCAGAAATGCCTCAGTTTAAAATAAAAATTAAAATTAAAAGGGGAAAAAAAGAAACAAAGGAAATGAGTAGCACATGGATGAGTTTTGCAGAATCTCGATCCTTTTTCTAGGCAGTTTAGTTTCAATTCATTCACGAAAAATAGAAATTTAACAATGGAGGCTTCTTGGTCTGGCCATCAGGGATAACTTCTAGAAACCTAAATACCACAAATTCCACCTGGAAATGTACATTTCTAATACTCCAAGTGATTTACCTCTCTAGCCATTTATTTATTGAGTGGCACGGGATACTCACAAACTGCAGACATTTGACAATTCAGAAGCGGATTTTAATCAAGGCAAAGCCCTGGATCAAAAAAGAAGTCCTGTGGCTGTAGTTTGAAGGGTGACAACTTTGAAGGATAAACTCGGTCTTTCAGAAATTTTTATTATAAAAATACAAAATTGGTCTACATGGGACACCATTTGAGAGCACAGAAAAGCGAATATATATATATACGTAAACAACTTGAATAAAATTCCATAGTGACTGTAGAAATTCAGCTTAAACTTAGTTGGCCAGTGACCCTCAGCGGCACTCTGAAATGCTAAGTTGCAAAGGAAGCAAACCAACAGGCATGAAAATTCCTGAAAGTGTTGTGATTTTTTCCCCAACTCAGTCCAGCAACAAGGAGGTGATTCAAATTATTCGGCAGATGGCTCAGATGTAAGAACAGCTTGGTAGAAGCAAGACAAGGCTAATTAGAGCATTATGCCTGTGCTTTTTCTTCTTTATTTTCCACCTCATTCCCTCTTCCTTCCCAGAGAGTGTACCCAGGCTCTTCATTTCTCCCTCGAATCTCGCCCTGTGCCCCAGCAATGCTGCTCTGCAGAGCACAGAAGTGCAGAATAAGCAGGAGATTGGTGCTAAGCAGGGGGCCAGGAGGGAGTGGTTCCCTCCTGGCAGGTCTGCAGCTCTTTTCAGCTGCTTTTTGGCCGCGTTGGGCTCAAAAGCACCTGTAGATGCCCTGGGAATGTCCCTGTAGAGTGATGGCCAGCTTTCTAGAACTGCCACCTAAATGCAAGCCATGTGAACACCCAGAGTGAAGGCCACAGGTCACACACACACCTCACAATCCCAGACTGTCAGGAAGGTGAGTGCTTGAGGCCTTCGATCCAACAGCCTCTGGTGGCACACCAGGAGCTCTGGGCAGGGCTGTGTGTGCAGGGCTGATCCCAAATTCAGTGCCTCTTGCAGCTCCTGTGCTCTGCAGGGCTGCCATTTGGCAGCTGGAGGAGCCCATGGCTTGCACTGCCCCCACAGTGGATTAAGACGTGCTTAACCATATCAGCCTCTCTGGAAACACAAGCTGCTGACAATTGTTCAAATTATCATTAATCTACAGTAAGACGTCTCTCCCCTGCCCACTATTGCTCTATCCACTTCACATTCATCGTGATGCCTTTTGTGCCTACAAACCACGAGATATTTGCATTGGGATGGAGAAGATTATTGACATTCACAAGGTTGCACATCTGTATCGAGAGCAGGAAAACCATTTTGTCTGGTGATATAAGTCAAACTCATACAAGCAGCTAATATTATCTTGCTCTGAGCTTTTTGGTTTTTTTCTTTTTCAACTATTAGGAAAAACCCCCCAAATATATGTGCCTAGGTGAATGAGTAATTACTTCTCTATTTCACAAATAGATCATGTTACATGGTAAGAATTATCTTCCATCTAATGCAGAAATATAAATAATGTGAACCCTGGGACCACCTATCCATTTTCTTTGCTCATACAACTTCAAATGTGATTGCTAGTTTTGTTTCTTGGCTAAACTACATCAGGGAAAGGATGGGGATCCTTTATACAAATCCTTTCTGTTTAAGATAATCTAAATATGCATTGCTTGAAAAGGCTGCCAGCAGTGCTATCTTAGCATAACACCAATGGGAACAAGAATACCCCAGGGTCATTTACAACTGTCTATTTTTTTCTTAACAGAGTATACGACAATCATATCTCTGTTGAGCCATTGTGAGATATGCAGTGTTACAAGACTTTTTTAAAATTTTTTACTTTTCTTGGCAGACATGTTGATGAAGTTGTGGTTATAAGTTTCATCTCAATAAACCTGAGAAAATGTCTGGAGTTTATTTTTGAATTAAAACAAGGTTCTATTTCAAAGTCATAAGCTTGTTGTTAGTTACCTATCTGTGAACTTGGAGTAACTGCACTGGCATTACTTTAATGACTCTGTGTTTATAAGCAGGGAACTAAGAATGTGAATTAGTGAATCACATTCAGTGAATTTTTCAAAAGCACAGTTAAGGCAGTATTTATTAGTGATTATGAGCTTGACCTATACTAACAAATTTTCTGAAGCCTCTTGAAAGGAAAGGCGGTTAGAGCCTAAAATGTCTGCAGCATCAAGGAACAGCAGTCTGGAGGTACAGAACAGCTCATATGCAGATTTAAACCAATCTGATCCTTTGGAACCCAAGGATCACAAGGAAGAATAACCAGACACCTTCACTTTTCTTAATCAAATTGTTCCTGAACTCTGAGAAATATCTTTCTTTTTGTCTCTTAAAATACATGCAAGTGTTTGAAAACATCCTTCAATATAACCAAGTCTCTGCAGAAACTTCCCAGGGACAGACAAACAGCAGCTGTTCAGACTTGCCCAGTGAAGTCACCAAGGCCATAGCTCAGACCAGCCATGCAGTAATATGAAACAGGAGGAGTCTAAAGATGTTCCAACACAATCTTTGCAAACCTTCAACCATCATATTTAGCAAATGTGCTGTTATTTACATTCAGTGTTTGAGCTGCAGCCATGCTCAGCCAGGCCAGCATATAGTTTTGTGCATAATCTGAAAACTTCTATAAATATCCATATATAATATAGATAATAATGCAAAAAGACCAGCCACCCCTATCTCATTTTACATCAAACAATGCATCTTCCAGCGGCGACTGTATTAGCATCCTGTTTTTAGGCAAAGAAACTGTGAAAACCATCATGCAAATGGAAAGAGTTTTGTACCATGTCTTTGAAAAAATAATTCTAGAGAGGGGCAATCAGTACAATACAATAATTTGAAGTGGAGATGTTTTAACCATACCATCCAGGCTGTAGAACTAACCAGCAAAGGGTATTTCTATGAGTGACTCTAACAGTAGTTGTTATTTTCATTGGCTGAAATAAACCCTGATGTCCTCAGGCCAGTGACAACATTTTGGTGGTGTAGAGCTGCTTTCCCTTCAGAAGGTAGAAATGCAATGGAGAACTTCCCCGTAAATAAGGAAGAAGTTAAAATAGAACAGTTACTAAGTTTCATCAATATTGTCTGTGGGGTAAAAACAAAAAACTACCAGCTACCCTAAAATGAAATACAGTATCATAAATTTCCCTGAATACTGGTATTGGACAACACTTTATTCATGCAGCTGGCATGAAAATTCATGGAGAAAGGATGGTCTTGTAGCTATTGAATCTTCTAACAAGATTCTGACAGGAATCCCATGGAGGTGATAATTATAATTAATATTTTGGGCAGTTTACATTTTATTGGAAAAAGAGGATATTAAAAATAATTTCAGAAACCTAGATGTTATTAAATATGGCAAATTAATTAGATTTGTGACATTTAAAAATAAACAGAGATGCTTCTTGATATCTTAAAACGGGGAGTGTCAAAAATATCCATGCAGAGCTGACTTCTCAGTTTCACTTCTAATCATTCAATATCACTAATTTGACCATTTTCTGGCTCTGCCTACTGAAAACTCTTTTGACAAGTCTCATGTGCGTGAAAACAATCTTGCTCTCACTTTATGTATTCTGCCATGTGCTTCAAGTGAGTCTTTGCAAGAGCTGAACCCACCCCCAGGTCATGAGATCCCGTCCATGCAAAGGCAGCCCCAAGGTCCCTAAGCAGTTCAGTGCAGAAGTAGTTCCTGAAGCGTCTATTTGCACCCGAATCAAGCAATATCACAGCCATCACCTGTGGGTAAAGGAACAGTCCCTGGTGCCCATCTCCCTTCTCTGCACAGAACACACCCCCCACACAGCTGTGCTGGAAGGGCCCTGACTCCATTCCCCCCTCTCAAAGACCACCCTAACCCCTGGGTGATAACCCTTTGGGAGGGGATGTTTTAGTGCCCGCTTCAAACCGGAGCACCAGAGAAATTAAAAATTCCCCACTGATCAGAACACGAACCTAAAAAATGAGTGAATTCAGATCTTGTAACAACAGCTGAGCCCTCCCCCTACAAAGTGAGGCTTCTCCAAGCATGGACTGAAACCCATTTCCTGCCCATCTGAAGTGGCCAGTGTCCAAAGAAAGGAGATCATTAAGACTCTGCTCAGCGTTTCTGCTTAAACATTCCAAGAAGTCCCCACTGAGCAGGGTTGCTGCTGTGTTTTCTACCCACTGATGATTAACTCTCCCCAGAGACTTCTGCAATGCCTTCTGTTGTTAAATGCACAGAGTTCTTTCAGATTTCCAGCCTTTAAGGACTCCACCTATGTAAAGCCTGAGGAGCTGGCCCTTTGTAGGCAGTAGGGATCTTGTCATGTTGCAAAGTTGAAAAGAGTTGGGATACAATAATTCTGGGTATGAGCAAATATACCAAAAGGAAAAATATACAGAACATTTTTATATCAAAGGCAGGGCAGAGCTTATGTGTTCTCCCTGCTTCTGTATCTAAAAAGCAATTATTCCCACTGACTTCTCTATTTAACTCTGTCCTGATCTCTTTCTTGGGGATGAGGATACTAAAACACATGCAGGATTTGGGTTAACACTGAAAGAACTTACCTGTTGAGAGTAAAAGCTTTTCCTGCAGGAGACTGAAGCTGTATGAGGTCTCCTGCAGCCTGAACCCTCCTGAAGGACTTCAGGACTTCCTGCTATTTCATTTGATATCTTAACCTCCCAAAGCTTAATAACAGTGTTTTAAGGGATCAGTCAAGAAACAGAAGTTGGTTTTTTATAAAATGAAATAACTTCAGTAATGTCACCTTGCTGCTGATTGCGCTTGCCATATTTTAAGGCGTAGGATAGACAAACTGTGCTTAGAAACACAGGTCCTGTGCTGACCTGTGAGCTCCAGTGCTGGGGCTGAGGACTCAGAAAGAATGCTTCTTGCATCTTTGTGTACTCTGTGCAATGCCTCACTGGAAGCACTTATCTAATGGCATTTCAAGCATTCCTTATAATTATATTAAGTAGAACTGATGGCTAATTGTCTTATACATGCCCTTCATTCTACTGAGATCACTGAAGATCCTCCTGGAAGTGTAACAAACGGGTCAGTAAGGTTTTGCTTAAAAATACTCTGGGGTGGGGTTTTTTGGGGGAGGGCACTATTTGATTAATAATTACAGAACAGAACACATGGCATCCTGGAACTACAACCTGCAGCAATTTGCATTTGTTTTAAGAGTGAGGGAGCTGCTTATCTTCAGGTCACTGAATGCCTTTGGTAAGAATTATCACAGCAGATGCAAATAGCAATGCCCACACTTACATCCCTCAGCGTTCTCCACTACAAAGACACCTTTTCATTTGCTTATAACAACAAGTTGATCTTAATCATGCAACTAAGGTGGTTGTTGTGCTTAACTGCTTTCCTGGGCTCAGGGATCCCAATGCTCCCTAGGAAACACAGAGACTATGGGTTAAGTAATGGGCTATGCTGGCCTAAACCCTTCTAAAACTTCTCTGTGATATTTTAAACTTTTACAATACACAATATAGAGTCATTGTGTATAACTGGAATAAGATCTCTAATATATTTCAGACAGCCCAGAGTTTTTTATTCAAATGAATGCGAAGAAAAAAAAACAATGAAGGATGAAGAATTACAACAACTAAAGGCAAAAATAATGCAAATGGGAGTTATGAGACTAAAAGTTTCTAGAGATAAAAATTTAGTATGCTGTGATTATTGGTTTTAATCATAATAAAAGTAAGGAGTTCGCAAACAACAATTCCAATGAGACCACCTCAGAAATAAGCAAAATGACAACTATTTAAAGCCCTGACATTATTTTGAGGAAAAAACCCCATGCAGACAGTAGAAGGGAAGTCACTTCCCTTTGCACATATACTTTAAAATGACCTTTAAAATAGTTTCTCTTGGAGCAAGTCTTGAGAAGCTGCTTTATATATTTTCTCTTTTAGAAATGTTTAATCACATAGTTTATAAAACAGGGATTAGAGAAATCATCAGGTATGTTGTTATTTACTGCCAGCACCCCTCCAAAACACCCCCTTGTCAAAGCTTGCTCTCATATACCATTCTGAAGAACAGATTTTCAGAAAATGTCTCTTCGGACCAAAAGCCCCTGAATTTAACTTATCCTGGCCCTCCTCATGGGGGTTCATTTTTTTGACCAGTGCAAATTCACCCTTTTTCTTCTGGAGCAGCTCTTTGCTTTCCTTTATGCCGTGTGCAAACATTAGGACCAGATGTGGATGATTTATAACTGTGTAGAAAAGCTAAATTTCTTATGATAGACCACATAAATCTCTCTACTGTGGGATGTCAGTTCTCCAGTCTGTAGCCTTTGTATAGCTTTTTTTAGGCATTTGCTGCCTTTTTCTCTCTTGAAGTACTCCGATGATAAGACCCTAATTATGATGATGCACTAATTATCAAAGACCTGCAGAATTATAGAAAAGACTGATGTTTATTGCCTTTTGGCATTTCAAAACTCAAAAACCAGTCCTTACAATCAAGTTGTCATGTCAATAAAAAAATGAGGAATACTACTTAGAAGATGCTATTAGGAATAAACATTTCTTTGACACAAAATTTTTTATATAAAATGTTTTAAGCTATTGGGGAAATAGGAATTTATATTCCTTGATTGTATTTTCATATGTCCATAAACAAACCACCTGAGAATATTCAAGTTGAAAGAAAATTCAGCAAAATTATTAATTTTAAAATAACTTTTACTTAACCTTGTCTTAGGCTCGTCTCTGTCTGGAAGAGAATTGAAGCACGAGCCTAAATCATGCTGAAGTTACACTGAAAACACTTGCGGAAAGAACCTGTAGGAACTGACACCAATGGGATAGATTCAGAAAAATAATTGGGCTTTTCAGCACTCAGCACTTCCCCATCACACACTTTATGAATCTGAAGTTATGAAATGCTAATATTAACTGAATTCTACCAGAATTACCCTACAAATTCTACTCCTTTCCCTTTTGTAAACACTTTTTTTTTTTTCATTTAAGCAAGAACCATAGTAATATCTACATGTAAAATGTTGGTTTCCCAGAATCTATATTAAATTAAATATTGACTTAGCAAGCACTGTGTCATTCATTATTTACTTTACTCAATCTGTGGGATTTATTAAAAAATGGATAAGAACAGCTACTGGTAAAATCCCTCCAGGTGAGCTCCCCAGCCAAGCCAATTATGAAATAAGTAAACCTACAGTTACTAAATAAAATGACAGTATTCGATTTTAGCAGTTGGTGATATTTTAAAAGGACACTTTGAAACACTTGCTTGAAATGAATTAGGGGCACAGTTTCATAAAAAAATTTTAAGATTGCTTTTATTCTGTTATTTGCCAGACCTTTCTGTTCCCCTCTGCCCTTTCCTAAAAGTTGATTTCTCATTTTATTAGAAGGGGTTTTTTTCTCTGTATTTCAATAGTTCTCTTTCTCCCCTCATGCTATTTTAAACCAACTTGTGTGTATCTGAGAAGTGTTAGTCAGAGTGCTACACACCAGCCTGTAAATAGCTGTGAAAATGCTTTTAAGTGGAAAGACAAGTTTTATAAGGACAGGGACATTTCCAGCTATCTATTCCACTGGTGCTTGGAAAGTCCTGTTTGGTCTAATTTTTTTTCTAATTAATAGATAATTTTTAAAGTTGTGAGGGAACACAATGGGTGGGACTGCCCAAAATGTGTGTGTGGGACTGCCCAAAGTGTGTGTGTGGGACTGCCCAAAATGGGTGTGTGGGACTGCCCAAAATGGGTGTGGGACTGCCCAATATGTGTCTCCAGGAGATGGGGCACGAATTGACATACCTGGTACCAGTATGGGTCGTGCTTTATTAATCAGTGTGTGTGGGAAGGAAAAAAAATGAAGCCTCATATGTAAGTACAAACCTTACTTAGATACTGCGTCCTGATACAAAGTGGACAAGATCAAAGATATGAATTTTAATAACTGCTCAGTTAATTTTAAAAGATTTTGCTATGTTCAATATTATTTACTATGTCAACATCTTACAAGGGGGAGATGAGGACTAGAGCTTGTCTTTATTCGTGCACCAACATAAAATCTATGTTTTAATTTTCTGAAGACTGAGAAAAGGAAGAACTCAAAACAATGCTTTCAAAATTTGAACATATTGATTTAAATCTTGCACTTTTCTTTTAAAACATCCACAGGAGTTATGTTTTATAGAAGAAAAACAGAGATTTTATAAGACACAATCAAATATTTGTTAAGCCTAAGGAGATTATTTAACGTAGTGCTGAAGTTTAATCAAAAGATGGGCATAAACGAGCGCTTTGTTAACAGGAATTGGGAACGTTTGGAATCATCCTTGATTCAATGCAGTAGAGAAAATCAAGGCTGAATCCTCCTCCTGTTTTATTTCCCTTTTTGCTTTTGAGGAAACCCTGTTTCCTACAGAATGTCTCCGCCAAACATTGCAGAAGCCTGGAGAAGCTGCCCAAAGTCTCTCTGTTCCTTGGAGACGTTCACAGGCAGGAACTTTCATGCTGCTCTGTTGGCG
This sequence comes from Anabacerthia variegaticeps, assembly GCA_035583185.1. NCBI lineage: Eukaryota > Metazoa > Chordata > Aves > Passeriformes > Furnariidae > Anabacerthia > Anabacerthia variegaticeps. The sequence goes on from JAWWEW010000028.1 coordinate 5,659,337, forward strand.
ACATGTAGTCTCCTTTAGACTAATCTCTTTGAAATGCCATTTGAAGAGGTTGGGAAGCTTCCAAAAGAAATCTAAGGATATTTCACGTTAAGAATTATTAAGGTATGCACCAAATGTTAGGGGAAGAAAACGCTATGTGGCAGTTTGCAAAATAATTGGATCCTATAATCATTGTGGGAAAATGATTAGCTTTTAAATTATCTAAAATACATGCACAAACAGCAGATGTTTCTTATATTATGAAAAGGACATCCTATACATGCATATTAAAATATACATCTGAGGCATAGTAATATATTGTGTTTAAAACTGTGGGGCTCAAATTTGAAATTTTTTAAAGGTTTTGTAAAGATTTGAAAGCTTTTAAACATAATTTCCTTAAATGAAAAGAATTGAATGATCTAGTCCCAGCCAGCAAATGAAAACACACTCATTTAGCTGACATTAAATTATGAAAATATTACATTTATTTGAGCACTGTCCCATGTGTTTGCTACAGATGGCTGCTTTGAGGAAAGATCACAGTGAATTCTTCAATCAGAATCACCAAAGTATCCCAAAGTATCTCTGTTTTCAAGGAGTCACGTGGAAAAGAGGAGGGGTAATGGATCCGAGTTACTTCTGGGGAGATTCTGGTTGGATTTTCCCAAGGAGAACAAGGAGCCAAGGGGATGATCTCTGCAGGGAACTGGGGGGTTCCTCAACATTGGACACATTCCAGATTCAGCTGGACGGGGTGCTGGGCCGTCTTGTCTAGCCCGGGTTTTTACCATGAGAGGTTGAACCAGATGATCCCTGAGGGCCCCTTCCAACGTGCCATTCCATGATTCCAAGGAAGTCTGCCCCTGAGCAGGAAGCTGTGTAGGAACACGCGCCAAGAAGGTAAGACTTGGTCCCTTCCACAAGCATTCTGCTGACAGTATTGCAAATCCTGTCCCCTGGTTTTAGCTCACACTAAACACTACCTGGTGGGCTTTCCCTCCCTTCTAGGCCACAGCTTGAAAGCAGGTTTGGCAGTCAAGGCTCTTGCAAACACTAGGCTGGCTACATTTTCCTTTAGCAATGATTGTGCTCTCCATTTGCAGTTCAAGAGTTCATCTAAGGTGAGACCACAATTTAAAACCTCAAATTCTTCTCACTGGAGTTTCCCTAATAACATAGTTAAAGGAATTTGAAGGATTTTCAAGTGTTCCTAACAGAAAATATGAAGAGCAGTGTCATTCAGACCACAGTAGGAAGAAAATAACCCCAAACCCCCTTAAATCTGATCTTGCACTCTTATTATTAATACACTATGATTCAGATTCAAAATTGTGCTGTCTATATCTTAAATCAAGTACAACAGAAAAGTCACTGAAATAAAATATGTGTATGTTCTTAATAATGAGATGTTTTCATATAGGGATCACATTTTCTTGTCAATACATTTCCTGCCAATAGGGGATGTTTATCTTGCAGGTATAATCGATCAATGGACAGTCAATTAGGAAGATGAGACAAAGCAATTCACATACTTTTTCTTAATTTCCTTCATTAAGCACCACCTGATTAAAGGCAAATATAATATAACTTGAAAGAGTGGCAATCAGAATCCACTAGTACGTGAATGACCTGCCTTGGCTTTATATATCCCAGAATAGGTTTGTCCTTGCTAAATTAAGGTCTTACCTCTCCGAATCCTTCCTTTGGCCATTGGTCCTTATTATGGATATGGATACCCCCATCAATGCCATCAAGATCAGATACAGCTTTGCTCGGACTCTCAAACCAGTCATGCACTACTCCAATTAGTTGTTTATAATAAAGACACACAGTGCCGTATTAGGGCTACATTTATCAATATGACACCCCATACCATGTATGATACAGCGTGTCTGAAATGCCACATGGCACAGAGAGGGGGAAGTGTGGCTGGGAATCACTCATGTCGTAAACAGTAAACCCATCCTTTGCAGGCCTTGCAACTAACAGACTGCTTAGGTATTGTAACAAATACACATGTGCAGGCTGACAGGAACTCAATGGGAAAAATACCGTGAGAAAAGAAGAGGAGAAAACAATAGCTGAGATGAGATGAGAATGATCAGGTCTGGTAGACTTAAAAGATATTTGAATGTATTCGTGGCTGTCCATATGTTAGAAAACCTAAAAGATGACAATGTCTCTTAGTCTTAATAAAAAAAAAAAAAAAATTGGGAAGAACAGCAGCAAGAATTATACAAATTTCAATTTCAGGAAATGATTCTTATACTAACTATAATAACTACTGAAAAAAGTGCAACCTCAATCTGAATCATCTTTCAGAAACTATGGGTACAGGAAGTGTAAGACTCTGAGTCTGGTCACCAAAAGGGAAATTACTGGCATCATAAGGAACGAAATGTTTCTTAGCTGGGTACATAACTGGTTTGCTATGTAAGACACTGAGCCTGGTCACCAAAAGGGAAATTACTGGCATCATAAGGAATGAAATGTTTCTTAGCTGGGTACATAACTGGTTTGCTATGTTTACTCTCTTGAATTTTAAAACTTCTCTTTTTTCCCCTTGAATAGAGGTATACTGCTTTGCTAGGTAACAGAGTCTTCAGAAGAAATAGTACACTGACAAAAATAAAAATAGTAATTTCTGCTTTGAATTTATATAATTACAGAATGACAACTGTTTTGCAACACCAATTTAATCCAAAGCCAAACTGCAAATTTGTTTCATATTGGAAAATCATCAAATGCCTCTTTGCATGGTTTCAAAATGCATCTTGAATTGAACATTAAAGCCAGTTCAGCTTCATATTTTTCAGTTCGTCAAACTAAAGAAAAAAACATACTTCTCTTTAACCTATGTATTTCAGACTGAAACATGTTTTATTCTCAGACATCTACCTTTAGTCCTTTTAAGTGATTTTTACTTCTTAAATACAAAACTACCTTTTCAAAGTGAGAACTCAAAATGCTTAAACTTGCAGTTACGAGAGCAAACTGCTCCAAGCTTTTCAAAGGCAGTTTTGGGTCCTGGAGAAGGCAGTTCCACGCAGATGTGGAAGCTCCCCCTGGCCCCACATTGATGAGTTGCCCAGTGTGTTGAAAGCTGTGCTGAGTGCCCAGCACCCCGTGTGTCCCCTGCCCTCTGGCACTGCCCTGCCTGTGCACACCACCCTGGGATGATACAGAAATGTCTTCTCTATCTTATACACCACACACAACTGCCTTTTGGTCTATGTTGTACCATAGCTGCAGTTCATTTTCACTGCCCTGTTCCTCCTAGAGCAGTTCCTCTTGGTGGTGTCAACACCTTCTGAGCAGAAAGAATGTGCCAAAGGACTTCCATTACAAGCATGAAAGTTTAATTAGCAGACACAGAGGGGAAACAATTCACACAACTAACAAATACAAACCTCATCTTGGTCATTTAGGGTTGGAGTTTTTTCCTAGTTCATGTAGTTTGGAAGTTGAAGTGATTGACATCCCCTCCAGATCAACCAAACAGCCAGACAAGGCTTTGAAGAAAACCACTGCAGCCACTCATTTTACCTAATGCTGAAATAAACCCAACAGCCCACAACACATTGCCCCATTCCTGTATTTTCAGTGAGAACAGCTTGCAGCTGGTTCAAATACCAGTCAGAGAAAGATCAACTTTTTAACACCTTCCAATTTTTTTCCCCTTAGATCAGTGCATATCCTCTTTTTCTTGCATCTGCACATTCCAAGAAACTCTTAAGACATCCATGAAATATTTGGGTTTTTTTAGTTTGATTCCTTCTTAGTTTAGAGAAAGAGGGGTTAGAGGGACTCACAGGTATTTAGAGTAGATTGAGACTGATACTCCCATTGTGAAACTTTTCATTATGTGTATAATAAAAGGAGAGTGAGAGAGAGGAGGGAGGGAGGGAGGAAGGAATGACCCCCCTAACAGCAGAGCCTGTCCAGTGCCAGGGCCTGCAGGGCTGTGCCCCCGAGCTGCCCAGGGCCAGGCTGGGCTGGCGGCTGGAGCTGCCTCAGGCTGGCAGGGCATGGCCAAGCAGCACATCCCCTGAGCCCCGAGGTGAGGGCATTGCTGCCCGATTGAGGACTCACTTTCATGCCTTAAATCTCTGAAACCCAGGTGTGTTGGAGATTAGCGCAACTTACAAGTAGTGTGTGCAAATTTATTATGATAATTGTTGCTTTTATTTTTTATTTCCCTGAACTCAAAGATAATTAATGCCAGTATGTGTCCTGGTGTCTGACTCCCTTAATTGGCCCTGTGGTGCCTTGGGTGTTTGAAAATCTACTCACTTAAAGGCTTTTTTCTTTTTTTCTTTTTTTTTTTCTTTTTTCCTTTTGACTTGTTTTCCTGGAGCTGTTCATTAGTGCCTAAAATATTTGATTACATTTAATTGTAATGTCTTCAATTCTATGCACCTGCTGCAATTTGTGTAGTGGGGGAAAATAAGATCTACACAAGCTAAAAAGTGACATGAGGAATTGAATGTTAAAAAGAATTCCCCTGCAAAGGGTAATTGGGGTTAAATATGGAAGCAAACTAAACATATTTTCAGTTGGGTTTTCCTACCTGCTCCGATAGCACCAAAAGGCTTTATAGCATAATGGTTAATTTACAATGTTTCTAAAACATTTCCACGTTCAAAGGTTTTATCTCCACTTTAACACTCCTTATTATTTCGAACCATATCTCTTGTATGACAAAGTCCACATGGTGTTGGTCCTGCCTTGCTGGCAGTGCTGAGCCCCACTTCTACAGGAAGAAATGCTGCTCTAGTACATATCTGTCCCACTCTTGCCAGCTTCCTTTTAATAGAATATATACATTTTATGACCATGGGTTTTTTCTTAAAATTACTGAAATGGTTAACATTTTCCTGGCTCACACTTTAGTTTTTAAAACACAGCTTACAGCATTTGCAAAGCAGTCAATAATACCAATACAAATTAGCATCACTGAGTATTCAAATTCCCCTGATATGACTAGAAAAAACATAAGGGATAAAGTAAAAGAGAATAATCTTGTCTATTTTGAAGTGGGAAATTATGTCAGAACGTCTTTCTGTTAAGCTGTACTGTGTCTCCTCATTTATCACTAAGGGGCAGTGCAAACCTCTAGAACAGGTTCTAAAACATATATTTTTCAGAAGAAAACTAATTAGAACAGTTTTAACATATCAATATTAGCATCACTTGAGATATTTTTGTTTCAGCACCGCAGAGGAGAAGCAGATCACAAAAATATCACCTGCCACTGGCTCTGATGGTTTCCAGCACATCGCTGCCCCAGGAAGAGCTCTTTGCCAAGGAAAGTCCGCAACTGTTGGGCAGTAGCATCCCAATACTTTTATTTATTTCTCTGTATGGTAACTATCACCTGGGGCATTTTAAAGCAACAGTTAGTGATCCATACAAATCGAGGTCAGAAATAAATTTATCCCTGACATTTCTTGCTAAGAATGGCATAGACTGAAAAATGCAAACACTGGCATCTCTGCTTTTAAAATAATATTATTAAAAATGGTCATAAGCTGTAATAAACTGTCAGGGTTCCTAAGAATGTTGCCACACAATGAACATTTTATGTTAATCTCTACATATCTCTCTGTTGTGGAAACCACAGAGCTGTCAACCAAGGCTAGAAATTAATCTCCCAGAGAATCAGAGAGAGCAATACATTGATGGGATGTGATGACAAACACTCCTCTCCACTCATTCCCAACTAGCCTTTAAACAAATGTTACAGCAAATGGGTGGCATATTTTTACCTCCATTCAAGCACTGTCCCTGACGTCAACAACAGAACTCTGCTCTACAACCAAAGGCATGGCACCAAGAGGAAGCAGGATGGTATTTCATTCTCTAGATTCACAACAGATTTCCTGTCAACACACTTGATTTATGTTTCCCTGACCTACTGTGCAAAATGGAAATAAATGATGCTTTTTGCCAGTTTTTAATCACAGCACATTTGGTACCCACAGAAGACACTGCTTTTGAACCTTGTTACAACCAGACTCTACCAGTTGTACTCTAAATTACAGGGCTTCTGGGATTTCATGGCAATAGCAATTCAATGTTTTAATTCTGGTTTTGCAAACAAGCCTAAGTAATTACCTCAAAAGAGATGATAGTATGTATTTACTGAATTAAGATTACTCTCATTATTTCTATTTCACAATCTTGTGGTTCTGTGACACTTGGAGGCCAAATGTGTTCTGAAGCACAGCTGTTGTAGCATGACATGCAACTGGGACAGCTTTGGTGCATGCACAGAACCTCAGAGCAAAGTGCACAAGCAACAGGCAACTCTTACTGTTGCAGGTCATTAATTTGATATTAGACTTTGATACAAAGGGATAATGCAAAACCAGTTTGGCTTCTGCTATTCAGATCTCAGAAACAATATTCAAATAATAGAAAGATGCAAAAAGTGCCTATGAAAGAATGTTGGTTTAATAAAAAGACAAGTAAAAGTAAGATATTCTGTCCAGTTGACAGGGAGGGGAAAAAACCAACCCAAAAGCTTACCAGAAGAAAATGCACACAAACAAAACAGGTGTTTTCTCCCTGTGATAAAGTCAAGCAAATAAGGGCCAAGCATGTCCGTTTCACCACCATCTCAGAAAAAACCCATTGCCAACTTAATATTTCTGCAGGGCAAACACCAGGCTCTGGAACTCCTGCATCCACTCTTTAGATGCAACAGGGCTTTAGCTCTTCCTTTCTAGAGAAAGGAAGGAAGGAGCCTATGTTGGATGCCATGAAAACACTCACTATAAATACAGATTATAATCTCAGCCAAGGACACTGCACTTCGGCCTTCTGTCTGAGCTACTGAGAGAGCCTGAAGTTTCTCAGTTCAGTAGCTTTGTGCTGCTGGGCTTGGAACAATCCCATAGTGGCCCTCCTTTGTGTGCTCCCTGCAGCCACAGGGCTGGCAGATAGCAGTGGTGCCATTTGGTGCAGCCACAGCCAGCCTGCATTTCCTCCACGTCTGCCACCAGCACATGGATATCAAACTGTGTCCAAGCCAATTGGACAGTGAGAGTCTACAGCAGAAGCACAAGAAACTGAAGGCTTCTTGAAGAGGAGAGGAGCACAGTGAGAGGGCTGGTTGGGGAGCAGGGAATGTGGCTGTCACCTCCTGCAGTCATTTACACACAATGGCCTGCTCAGCACTGGCACCTTGCATGGAACGTGAGAACAAGTTTACACTCTGAGTGTTAGTAACAAAGCTTTAAACACATCAGCATTGTCACAGCAAGCTAAAATGTTGGAGCTTTGCTTTTCAGACCCTTCTGTTAAGCTCATCATGTTGACATCTTCCACCCTTCCCTTCCTACAGCTCTGCTGCTCCATGGTGTTCCCATCAACAGCTGGAATTATCCACCCTATTGGCTCATGGGCTCATAAACAACTCACTATATGATAAACACTTAAAACCACATTCCTGTATATGACCAAGAAAAGAAGTATACATTCCATCCCCTGACTCTGCCTTCAGCATCTTTCTCAGCTCTAAATCCCAGGAACAGTTGTTGTCTCTCATTTTTAAGCTACTCATGAAACTTTGACAGGATCTACAAGCTCTTTGCAACAATCAGTGATTTTTGATTTTTCAGACTAACACACTTGTAAAATATTCTAGTGCAATTTCATGATAATCAAACTTAACAAAAATTAAAATGATTATGAAGATGCTGTGATCTTGAATATTTAAATCAAAAAAGCATATGTGTTATTTAAACACTAATATCCCTCTAGCATATAAAGCCATGTTGAAGGATTAATGAGGTTTCTGTTACAACTTCTGAGTTTTGAAAAAATATTCTTACTAACATTTCAAAGTGAATAAAATCCCTAATAATCTTCCTTTGTGTGCATTATGAATATTTAGAGCTGCAGAACAAAAGTGTTTCATACATGTAAAAACCTGAAGGCTGTGAGACTCCTCCCCTTGAAAATCAGGTTCAAGTACAAAAGTTTAGGGAGAAAGGAGAAACACAGTGAAAAGGAATCTGTGAGTGATCTAATTATGAAATGTCTCTATGCATTCAGTTCTTTCTAGTGAAATCAGACAGATCTTTCTGTTGTTTTATTTATTTCAAGGATTAAAATAATTAAAGAGGAAGATGCAGGAGGCAGGAGGCACAGAGCAGTGAATGTCAAGGACACTTGATACAACACCCTAATGATGAATGTTCCAGCATACTCAAATAAACAGGTTTCTCTAGAGATTGTTTGAATGCAAATAATGTAATTGCACAAATAGCATAAACTGAGTGTGTGTGTGCAGAAGAAAGACAAGGAGGGAGACAGGCAGCAGTCATGCTTCTTGTAGTTGGTGGCGTGTGGTGAATAATTGAACATTCCTTCCTTCCTTCTGATGAGTTCCCTAATTCTCTCAGTGCCACATTCTGCAAGCGTCACGATCACTATTAAACCAGCCCAGGAACCCCACAAGCCCTTGAGAATACCTCCTGCCTGAGATGCCTTTTAAAGCAGCAGCTGAAAAATGAAATGCGAAAGGCAAGAAAATGATTCCGAAGTCTTCTTCACCTTTGCTGTGTGCTGTAATGCTGCACCTGATAGGCACTGTTCCACAGCTGAACACGGATTTATGGGGCCTGCTACTTATAATAGAGCAAGGGAAGGGAGATAGTCGTTCAGTTTGTTGAGGAAAAAGAAACTGACTGCTTATTTTACATGCAGTCAATTAACAGCACAATTTACAGACTTTAAAACCATTTGCGAGTTACTTTGCACTTTTGAAAATGACGGGCAATAATCCAGCCAAAAGCGTTCAGTATGATTTCATCCTGAATAAATTTCCGTATGAGATCATGAACCAAGAACATTGTTTGTTTCTAAACCTGAAGACAAAACTGCCCCGTGATTTTAGTCTGTGGTTACAGATGGGGCAGAAGATGGGATTGTTGTTTGGTTTCAGTGAGCCACAGAAATTATTCAAAGGCAAATTCTCTCTCCTAAATTCAGTAAAATGCTCACTGCCTTATTCTTCAGACTGTTAAGGAGCCCAAGAGCTCAGATGAGTAAAGCTGTGGGTACACACCAGAGTCACCCAATAGAGCACCCATATGGGTAAAGGCAGATTTGCCTCAAAATGCTTTGGTAAATAAATACTCCAAGTAGCAATAGCATCCACTGTTTTTACAATATCAGCACGTCCATAACTGGAGGCCAGAAAACCGTCTTACACATACAGTGGCACCTTGAATTTCTAGCACTAGGCAGGCAGGACACTCTGCTCACAAAGCTATTCCCAGCCTAAAGGTTCTCATTAACTAAACAGACCAGTAGGAAAGACGTGGGGGACAAAAATGATCCAAAATTGTCTGCACCCAGGCTACTAAGACACAAAGGTACAAGGCATCTCTTCTCAGGAACCTATGGCAGGAACAAAAATGAAACAGAATAAACCTGCAAGGCTACAGGAATTCATCCTCAAATTCTACCACGGAGAATGGCCTCTACCCAATAGTAGAGAAGCTGAGGGGCACAATACAAAAGGCTGTCTGTTCACTCACTGAAGTGAAGGAACAACATGTTTGGACATACACTTTGGACTCCATTAAACAATGTCCATCTGTTGAACAGCAAAACTTGAAGCCTTGAATTTATGCAGAAGACACCACCCATTATTAAGTCCAGATCCTGCTTTGCAGCTCCAGAGGGCTGGGAACACACTCATGTATGTGTCACACACTTCCTTCCAATCCATCACCTCTATATTTCGATATAAACCTTGAAAAAGACATTTCTGTAGAGACCCAACCCTGGCCAGCTACAGCCACACCTGGGACAGGGCATAGGTAAATTCACCTAAACCCAGGCTGTCCTTTCTGTGACACATGGACACCTTTCTCTACACGTGTCTATATTCCTGTATTCTCAGTTCTACCTTAAAGACCAGGTGGTATTTGGGAAGACTCTGTTGGAGATATAGATACGTATATATGTATATGGCTGACAGTTTTTCCTGCTCACTGTAGGAACCCTTCATTCTTAACAGGAGGATTGATGAAGGGAGTTATCCCCATGTTCTTTGCATCCTACTAAAAATTCCAGGTGAGTCTGGAGAAGCCATTTACACACTGCTGCTTTGCATAACAGCATATTAACTGCAAAGCAGATATGCAGAGATCATTTTGACTGGAAGTAATTGCTATGTAACCAAGCTTGCTTTGATGTTGTTCACCACAGCATTCTCAGCCACACTATATCTTCTGTTCAGTATTGGAAATTATGATGATTATTAATAATGGTGCTGAATAAAGGTTAACGAGAAATAGTTTTCCTGTCTCTGAACAGTTTTGACATATCAAACATTTCTTATCTTGAATTCAGGGAAAAATGAGAAAAATTTAAAAAAAAATCAAATCACCTCAGTGACTCAGAAAACTTAGCTTTTCTTTCAAACTTCCTTACTGGTAATACTGCAGATTAACAACCCAAAGCTCTTACCATGGAAGTAAGAGCACAACAGAGGCTCAGAAAAGTAGATTTTAAGCATGACAAAACTTCAGAGTGCAACAAAGGAGAATTCTTGTTTTCTCGAGGCTAATGCAAAGTGGATACAGTATTCCTCACAGGATGGCAGTACTTCTCTTAAAACCCATTTCTCTAATCTTCGCAAATCAAAACTGGAAGGATATAAAGAATAGAATCAAGCTGTGTCAGTTCATACACAATAAACCACTTCCATAAAAGTTTTTCGTTGCGTTCATCACCTTCATAGTCATAAAATACTAGTTATGACACACTTGCAGTACAAACCAAGTGTCTAACCTGGCAAACTGTAGGAAACTTTCTCTTTTTTAAAGGACTTTTTTTTCTTCTGTTTTCTTTTTTCTTTTTTTTTTTTTTTTGTTAGAAACAAAAAAAAACCCAAAGATTTTTAAAGAGGGCAGAGAAAATCCTCCATGCTTTCAATACAAATGTACAAATAAAACCTGTCAGCCTGGCTAGTTCCCCAATAATAATATCTGCATTTATTTTTAGAGATTCACTGGTTGGAGAAAGAGAGCAGATAGCATATTTACACAACCTGATTCACAACTATTTCATGATGACACTTCTGCTTTCTCACAGGACCCCGCCAAAGGAGGCGGCTCATTATCTCTGCATGTCCCACAGTAAGTGAACTTGAATACTGCCATTCATATGTGTTGGCCAATCATTTAAAAAGCTTACAGCAAACAAAAGGACAAATGCAGAATTTACAGTGCAATTTTAATGCCCAGGCAGAAAAGAAACTCCTCCAGGACAAAGATTATTTCCTTCCTCTCCCCCTGCCCTGCCCGTGAGTGCTGAGAACAATCCTTGTGTTCTCCTGAGCTGATTTTTTTCTAGGACTTCTTTACAAGTCTCCACATATACTGTTATGCATTTTCAGGCAACATTTTTAAACAAGAGTTAATCCTACTGATGAGTCATAAGCCGGCCAAGCAGGCATTCTTTCAGTCAAGTGTTACAAAAAGTAACCAGTGAAATAATTAATTGGAAACAGAGGTCTCTTACCCTCTAGATATATTTTATGTATGTTTTCACCATGCACATGGCCAGATTCCCAATAACTCCTTGTCTATATCTATATATCTTCAGGAGCTTGGGCTCAGTGTCATTATAATTATCTCTCTGGAGCCAACAGAGGAATAAAACACCTTAAGAGGGACTTTTCCCCCACTACAGGTAACATTCTGCACCACCTTCTTGCAAGAGTTTAGTGAAGGCACCCCAAAGGATGTGGGCTGCCCCAAAGCAGCACTGTGCAGCAGTTTGGGTGAAGCAGCCTCTTGCATGGCCATTCAGGCTTCAGACACTCTGCCCATCCTGCCAGGCACCTGCCTGGCTTCCAGTGCAAAGCCTGGGGCAGTGCCCTCCACCCGGCTCAGCCCCTGCAGCTCCACTGCCAGGGAGTTTGGCTGCTCTTTGAATTGCCTGCAAAATGGGTGGAGGGGTTGTACATATATTAATGTGTTCCCCAACACTGTGTTTAAAAATGCATAAGTGAGCAGATGAAAGAAAACCTGCAATTTATCTGCTTGTATCAATATTATATCCCACACGATATTTTGCCTCTGATTCCAGCTGGATTGCGATACTCTTAACTGCAATGCACATTCTATCTGGAATTTATCCCCAAATTTCAGTTCTTTCCTGCTTCTCTTTCCACATCCTTAAAGAACCAACTGATGCTCTGTTAGACTGGGTGGCATTTCTTGCTCTTGATGGATTAATCCACAGTTCCTTGGCTCAACAGAGGGTAAAGCCCACACTTAATTCCCTCATTGGTAATATTTCTGCACCCTCAGTATATAACATCCAACAAAGCATCTCCATTCACAAGCTACTTTTATATCAGTTTGTGCTTTACAGAAAAAATCGACATAAACATGTAAATCATATCAAGCAGATGCAATTTGTCACTAGTTTTTTTTTTTCAAAACTGTATGTAACTATAATAAATTACTTTTGTTCAAAACTGTATACAACTATGATCAAAGAGTACTCACTGAAGATTTGGATAACTACAAATGCCAATATAATAATTCTAAACAGCACTTACTTTTTTCAAGATGTTTTGGATTATTAAGATTCCTATTAGATATTCATTATTAACATTATAGAATGCTGAGACTTCACACACCATATCTGTAAAAAGTTATTAGTTAAGCTGTCACACCTGCTTCACTACAAATTAGTACTCTTAAATCTTTCTACTCTAGAGCTTATAATTTAAAAAGGTCAATTACTTCCCTAAAGAGATTCCATCATTTGTTTTGTATTTGCAGAGACTTTCTAAGCCTTACTGCTTGTTTTTCTAAACACTTATCAGTGGCACTTAAGTTGTTCACTAATCAGCAGTGCACACATCCTTCAGCTATAGAAACTAATAAGAGATATAATTTCCAGAAGCATCAAGTACAGGTTCACTCTTCATTGTCCTTCATTTTGAGGCACTGGGGTTTGTGATACCATTTCACTGAGGTACTACTGAAAATTCTACTCATGCTTTGCTATTTGCTCTCTAAACTAGCATTTCTGTTTTCCTTTTCTTTATTTTTTCTTCTGTTCTGCTCCACAAAAATCCACTCCAAACAGATCAATGCTACGTGACCACATGGAGATAGATCTATCAGCAGGATTTCCAGGACAACACGGAAGCTTAGGTTATCGAGCAACAAATGAACAGATGGTCCTGTCATTGCTTATTTCAGAAAAGGTGATTCCAGTGATAACATCTGCTAATAAGCCTTTCTTGAGTAACCTTCAGAAAGCCAGCAAGCTATGGGGTTAGAAATGAAAGATCAAATTGGGTCAGGCACACTCTTCTCCAGGTGCACTGCAGCTTTCAGAAAGGTAATAGCAGAAGGGATTGAATGTTCACTCACATCAGTCGCTTTGAAAGGACTGAGTGTGCCAAGGATACAGCCCAGGAGAAGGAGGGATTGCAAAGGGCTGTGCAGGATGCTAATCAGCATGCAAATGTCCCAAGGGTGATTTTTTCCTGTTGTCCCAGGTTTATTTTTGTTTTCTTTGTTTGCTTGCTTTTTTCATTGTGTGTTTGGTTTTTTTTAGTTTTCTGGTCAAGCTGAAAATAATTTTTGTACTGGAGATTTCTCTGTGAATGTGTAACACTATCAGGAATGGGAGGGATTTTAATTTTGATAATATTTGACTTTTATAAAGACAGCAGTCTATAAAATATTACAAAAAGCCACTGACATTAAAAAAAAAATTGAAAGCAATTAGCTTTCATTTAAAATTTAGCCTGTCAGTGATTATTTAATAGACTTTTCATCTTTGAGCATTATGATACTATCAGGCTTGCAAGGTATTAAGCAACTGCCAGATGAGCAGCAAGATTTTTAAAACTCCCAGCTATTAATTTCCACAAATTTCCTTGGGCTTGGGCATCTATGTACTTGGATAGTGAGAAAGGCAACTAATACTTCTTAACAGAAAGTTTTTGGGAAAAATTGAAAATATCTAGACATCGTTAAAGATTTGACTCACAATATTTCACTGTCCATTGTCTCTGGTGAAACTATGAATTCACAAATTCAGTAATGGTTTTGAGGTGGATTTTTTCCCTTGTCTTTATTATTCAAATGAGACAAAAGGCTAGCTATAATATTTTTATTTATCCTCCCATCCAGGAGGCCAGCCCTAATTTTTTGTATATCATCTCTTCAGCTGGACTGGCATTTCAGGACAGCTGGGCCTTTTGTAATCAGGGCTGTAATCTGCTGCTGAGGGAAAGAGGCAAAGAATTACAACTGAGATAAAAGTTAAAGAGAGTTCATTTAAAATTCTGTGAATCTTCCACAGAAAGAACACTAAAGGACCTCTGCTCAGCATTTTCACACAGGCCTTCCCCAGTGTATATGTGTTATTACAGGGTTTTGTAAACCCAGGATTAGTGTTTGAGCCCATTCAGCAGTAGAGGCTGAAGAAACTCATGAAGCTGTGCAAGCCTCAAGGTCCTCCTCATATTCTGCCATGGTCTCCAACGGCAGGCCAGAGCTGTTTGCCATGCAGAGCTGTCGCTGGTCCCCTGAGCCCCTCAGCTGTGTCAAAGCCCACCTAGGAGGAGGAACCACCCAAGCTTTGCACCAACTATCAAACACATCTGCTTAGCAGACTGTGGAGAAGGAGATGACACTCACCCAGCCAGTACTCATTGCACCTGATTTCCAAACTGTGTTTACATTTATCCAGACAGAGCTGTGTTCTCCTTGTTCACGGAAAAGAGACACTAGGGCAACCCAGCAGTGGGGTGTATGCTCAGCTGCCTTGTTTAAGGTCCAGTTCAGCTGGTGACTTTGGAGAAGCCACACTGTTCCCTGCCAGCTGAACCCCAAGTGCCATATCCTGTTGCCAGATTAAAGTGAATACAAGTGTGTGTTTTAACCATGACAGACCAGGAACAGAGCCCCACTATTGCTCTATGCCAATACACACTTGCTCTGTTGTACCTGAAAGGTTTCTTCTCATATAACATATACCATAACCAACAGCTTTTATTGCTTAATTGTTCTCAACATTCAACTTCATTTGACTGTGAATTGCTCTTATTATAAGGGTGAAGAATCAGTGCTGAATTTCAGTTTTTCTTGTTTGTTTTTCTAATGATTAGGATGTTATTTACATCCTACCCAACCTTCTGTTCTGCTTATGTTGTATGGCAGAGAGAAGGCTAAAACAGATATTTCTGCTGAAGCATTTTAATCACAAGGGGCTGAATTACAAGCTTAGTTTTATTTAGTTACCACAGCTTGTGGAGGGTGAGAAAGAAGGCTGCTGAGCTTGTTTGTGAGATCATAAAAAACGAAATGGTAATAAGTAAGCTTATAATCTGCTATTCTCTTTACATAAGATAGTGAAGCCCAGGATACTCAGTGAGTTGTGAAATCCAAACCCCAGCAGATACAATATCAAAAGAGGCTTTTTAAAAGAACATAGTTTCACTTTTCCATAACTGTTTACAGTGCATTCATGTGTTGTGGAAGACAAATAAAAGTATGTAAAACAGTCCGCTATTGTTGTTACACAACTTAAAAAACCAAAAAGATTTAAAATAGACTACTTTGGAATTCTGTTGAAACACTATTCCTGAATATTAATATATTCATGAATATATATGTAAACAGTCAGATATCATGAACTATTTATAAAATGATAATACTTTACTAGGGAAATATCATCTTGATTATATTACCATGAAATGCAATCTGATTAATTTATTTACTTAATAACCTCTTTTGGAATTAGGTACTTCAATTACAGTCATTACAATCCAAAACAACAGGTAAATAAAGACTGCATGAAATACATGGGTCCTAAATCTAGGCTCGGTGATAACAAACCCAAGCTGCCACTTGATGAAAGCGCTGGAAGGGTGTTGGTTGGAGACGGGCCCTTCAGCCCAGAAAGCTCTCCAGACACCCCTGCTAAGGGGATGCCCCAAGCAGCCAATGTCCAGACACGGAGGGCAGCAATGGAACCACCCGCTCCAGCCGCCCTGGCACCCTGCCCACAAAGGGCTTCAGGCTGGCTGTGCTGACAGCACGGTCCTGTGCCCGTGCTGGCCGTGCCACTGCCCCGTGTGCAGGTGAGTATCCAAAGCTTCTGCTGCGCCTCCCCAGATCTTTAGAGGATCAATTCCCAAGCAATGGCAAAGAGAGCTGTCCACTGTGGGGTGTGTACCCTGGAGATACGGCCACACACGCCACAGCCAGCACAGCACCAGCACTGCTGCGATACAGTGCAGCCCAGAAACACGGGCTGACACACCCCCTGTTCACCCATCTGCATGAAGCAAGGGCTGCTTGCAATCTGGCTGAACATCCACAGTGTGAATGGAACGAAATGAGACATGGAAACAGGTATTTTCAGATAAATTGCATATCCACATTTCACAGTTGCCATCTTCCACTGGGTTATCGGCCCGACACAAGCAATGAGACACACCTTTTGGATGAAAGAAAAATGCACAGAGTATTGGATAGTTTTTAAAAATTACTTAGAGCAGAGAGTCTTATCTCTAACATACATCTGTTTCTGCAAAAGAGAAATTCTTTGGTAGCCTATACCTTTAATAATCTATTTAAATTTGGGGGGATTAGATTTAATAGTCTCACACATTGAGACAAATGGAAGAAAAAGTGGTTGTTTCTTCTGTATTATGCTTTGTCATCAACTAATGGGAATAAAGAGCGATTTCAGACTTTTAATTTAAAATATGGATAAACATTCCCCAATCTTACCCTTACTTTTAACATGAAATAAATTAAAACTGGGGACTGAAGCTGTGAAGTACCAACACTCACATATTTTCACAGCTGAGCATGCTTCCAGCTTGGTTGTAGCAATTTGAACAGAGCCTTCAATTCACTAACTAAAGTGTGCTTCATTAAATCCTGTTCCAGGAACAGTGGGTCACAGTATACATTCCAGGTGGGAAAAAGCAGCCATCAAACTGCTGCTGCATTTTGTATGCTGAATATCTGATTGTTTTCAAACTGTTTGGGGTTGGTCGGTTTGTTGGTCTGGTTTGTCCCCAAACAACATAAAAAACTGCAGCAAAAGGAAAGCCTTGTATTTCTTGAGATACCTTTCAGGAAAATGAAAGCAAAAGGCTCTTTATTGATATCCAGTCACTGTTTAGATAATTTAATTAAAGACCATCAGATATCCCACAGTCTGAAGCTCTTTTGTTTCACTACTGCTCTTTGTTTGAAAACCAAAGCAACAAAGCAAAGTGTGGCTACAACAACACACCAGGTACAAGGAAACTGGCCCTGAACAGCTACCACACACATTTCCATTTTGCCTCTCCTCTCTAGGACCAACAAAAAATAAAATAATAATAAAAAAATCAACAGTATTCTTGAACTAGAGGTACATTATATATCATTATAATTGCATAATTTAGCCTGATTCTGACAGATGCACAGTAAGTGAATGGATATGAGACATGAACTGACATACAAGAAATTCCATTTAAACTCACTAAATAATTGGGGTGAGGGTTTTTTTTGGTGTGTTTGGCTTTTTTATGTTTGTTTTGGTGGGGTTTTGTTTGTTTGGTTGGTTTTTTGTAATGAAAACAAGGAAGGGATATCTTCTAAAGAAAGCCAAAGCACAACAATGTGCTCCAGGACACCTTCATATACAGACTCCTTAGAGGTTGCTCCACAATTTCCCATCACAAAGGAAAATGAATTCCACAAGTCATGCTCAAAGGCTGGGAAGCACCGGGGGATTTTGTCTCTTTAACAGAGAGCCTCAGTCAAATATACTGAAAGTCCTTAGAGAAATATGTTTGGAAAGACTTTGGGGAAACAAATCTGTTGCTGAAAGAATTAGACACTTGGTAAATCTCTGCTTTGAGCTGCAGCCCGCAATTTTTTCACTTTTGAGGAAAAAGATATTTTCGTGCATATCATACTGTTCATTAATGTGTATAAAAGCATAAGCAAGCACAGTTCAGTTTCTGGGATGGAGGTAGGGGAGTGGGTTCTTTGTTTTGCTTTGGGTTGGTTTGGTTTGTACACAAAACACAGAAGATCTGACACAGGCTTTCAGAGGAAGAATCTTCCTGATGCTCAGATTTAAACTCTGAAGGAAAACTTTGGGGTGAGCTGGGATCTTCAGTGCAACTTCAGCTGTGCCAAGTGATGTAAGAGAAGGGATGGCCCTGCTTGAGCGGGGAGGTTGGACTAGATGGCCTCAGGGTCCTTTCATCCCTTACATTCTGTGACTCGGGGATACAAAACACTAAATGGAAATGCAGCACCAGGAGTCAATTCCTTCCCTACAACAGAGTCTGTGCTTGTAACAGAGGGTAATCTAGAGAGACACCCAAATTAATGACTGACATGCTTTGTGAGATAAGGATCTAATGCTTGTCTTGTGATGTAATGAGATCTTTCAGTGTTAAGTGCATAAAATTACTGCAGTTCAGTATGACTGTTGGGCTGTTCCTCAGTGTGATGGTGTCCATACTCCACTGGTACTGAATACACTGCTCTGCTCAAAGGCAGCCAAGGGCTGCAGCCCTCGGTGAACGGGGCCAATACTCAATAATCAATAACAGATCTCCCCAGCAGCACAGCCCATTAATAAATGAGAACCAGAGGAGGGTGGGAAGCAATTCCCCTGCTGCTGCATGTCACCAGCAGATTCAGATCACAGGAAAGATCCAGATCAGAGGAGAAAACATGCCAGGCCACCCACCAAAAGTATTCCTTGCCTTTAAACAGTTTGTCATTCTGGCTAAAATTCCATGGCATGAGCATTCTAGTAACTAGTAACAAGCACACTGGTAATATTTTTTCAAAACATCCTTGTCATGACCACACCATTAAGTAAAGAGGTATATGCGAGTAGACTTATTTTTAAGTGCAAAGTAGATACTAATAAGGCTTGATTCCAAGGCAGTGAAAAAGATTTAGCTGATGTCTCAAATATTCTTAGAGATAAAGTCGCTCCAACACTAGATTTGGAAACAGCTGAAGGCTCTTCATTAAGAATTTAGACTGGGATTTTTAAAAGAACCTGAAAGCTTGACATCCAATTCACCAGAAGCACAGGAATACCCTAGTGATCAAAAAAATTCCTACATTTCAAAACGAGTTGAGAGTGCAGTTGGAGATTTTAATGCCACCTAATATTGATTAAAGAAAACATTTCTAAGGTTCATTCACAACAGCCAAATTGGTGAATGCTTTAAATGCAACTTTCAGAGGAAACAAACATATTTCCACTGCTAAAAAAAACCCTAATATAACTGCTAATAAAATTGAACAGATGAAAACTCCCTTAAATTTTGTTTAAAGTGTATCCTAGATGTAAGAGCAAATTCTCACAAGAACTCTTCTTAGGCAGAAATATGACAGGACAACAGGGCATTAGAGTGTGCCTAATTCATTCCAATTCACAGAGTAATGCATTTCTATTCACACGGAGATGCATTCTGGTTTCCAGCATGAGAATCCAATCTGCTTGATGTGTAGTAGAGTTGAAATGAAACCACAGCAGCAGAAAACTGACATTGTCTATTTTTCTAAATAGAGAAGTACTTTAAAAATGGCTTTTCTCTGTTTTTCTTAAACTGTGTTGGGCTCTGTTTATCAAAACACATATTATGGCAGTAGATCTAAGCTGTTCACCTCTCTTGTTTGACAACTCTAGTCTAGTTTGTTCTACATTTAAACCTTGGAAAGCTGTTACTCTGTTACACCTGTGGACTTGTCACTGACATTTATTTTTTTATTTTTGTTTCTTACTAGATTTTAATACATAACTGTTTTGTTGTGACGTGTACAGGATAATCAATACTGATATTAAAAAACCCCCAACATAAATAGTGGGTTACTTTGAATTGTAACAAGCTCATAGAGAAGCCCAGTTTAGGATCCATTTCTGTCTGTGTAGTACTGGGAAGTCTTTAGTAATAACAGCAGAAACCTGAAGCAAAAGTAACACATTCTTAGAACTGGACTAAAACTGATCTCTCATATGCACATCCTGGTTTTTAAATTGATTTTATGAGAAAAAAAATATATATGAAACTATTTCTGGTGCACTACACAAGAATATCACAGCAAAATTGTTCCAGCAAATGTAGGCAGTAAAACTTCTGAAGAACACGGGCAACATGACTTCTCCATGGGAATTTGGCCTCTAAAGGCTTAGGTGCCTTTGCATTCATCCTCTGTTGTTTGCCACATAGAAAATACGGTTTTCAATAACCATCCACTAAACCTTTGCATGCCCAAATAACTAAACTACCTGTATATTGACCCATCTGCTCTGAGTTCAGCATAATGCAGCTCCAAACTGCCTATATAAGGCTCTTCAAAGTTCTCTGTTTGGGGATTTGCCATCTGTCCTTTTTGCATGATTGAAATAACAATACATTTTCAATATTTAAGCTACTTTTTTTACAAAAACACAGGATAGACACAGCATAGAGCCCAAATAGACATATTTGGTATTTTATGACCTCACTCTTCAAGTCCAAGTGTGGTGTTGGCACTGAACAACTTCCACCTTCCTGAACTGGGTATTAATGTACTCTAATTCCTATTTAAGACCCTGAAACAAAACACAATTTTGATAAAGAAGCTCTAAAGATCAACAGAGATGTAATGACATGTTCACTGAGGAATCAGCTCACTCCCACAAAAGCAAATATGCCTGTGTTAGTGAATTCAAGTCAGGACTTACACTTCATCTTTCTATAAGGATCCACTGTAAAAGCAGATTTGCTGCACGGTGATGCAGCAGATGAACTAGGGAAGTGATGTTCCTTTCTAAATGGTGTTTCCAGAGCTCCGTATTTTTTATGGCAATGTTAGATTAAACATGAGGACTAAAGGAAAGCAGCTCTAAGGAAATACAGTGCATTCTTTATGTATTAATTTCTTAAGTATTATAGCTTCTGTACTGCAAGCTAGAAGTCAATTTCTATATATAATAAGACAAATGTTTGCAATTTAACTACACTATAATAATTTGCTCATTAGATGAAAATGCATTCAAACCACTTTTGTTCTGAAGCAAACCCAGCTCAGCCTCAATAACATACCTTTATAGAGCAATGCACCCAGAATACCTTGCAATTAGAACACTAAACTTGTTTAATCTTAAACTATCCTATCTTGGGTCACAGAAGTGACTGAAACACTGAAATTCACCTTGAATATTACTACATTACCAGCCCTTTTTATGACCTGACATTTTAACAGTACAATCTAAATGCTATCAGTAAGTATTAGTGAAAGTGTATCCTTGATCTGCACTTATTTTAGTTCACTGAAGGTCCCATTTGTTTTTATTGAGGTTAATGGATCTGTGAATACAGATCCATTAACCTCAGAATTTTTAAATGTTAAATCAGCAGCTTTAAATAAATGTTAACATGAGGCAGCAATTACTGATACCGTAATACCAACTGGAGGGCAAAGTTTGGAGCACGCACTCCTGAGAATATGTTAAACAACCCCAACTCCTTTATTAGTAAGATTTTTTAAAAAACCAAACAATATAAAGCTGAATATCCTCTGGAGCTACAAGCAATAAAAGCAAATTCCCTTGAATGAAAACAGAACTGAAGGCTTACACATCTGCTAATTCATCTGCTGTTTTGGCTTTGAACACTTGTCTGCAGAGCGATGATTTACACACTCGCCCGTGATTGTTGTTACCTTCAACGTTAACGTGTCACAAGCAGCACTTCTGCAAGGCAGTTTGTTCTCTCAGCAATGGGGATTCCAGTGTCTGAAGAGCCTGGCATCGAGAGGCAGAGTTCCTTGCAGAGCAGCTCCTCGCTCTGCTGCTCTCAGGGCACTCAGTGGCAGCTGTCTCCCTTGGGAGGACAGTGCTGGGCCACCTCTGCTGTGCCACACATCCTGCAACAGTGACCTGAGAGCATCCTAGCCCACATCCCACTGCCCCCAGCACAAAGAGAGGAGCAGCTGCCCCAAAACACATGCCTTGATTAGATAGGGGCACTTCAAACATAGTGACAAGGTAGTCTTTGAAGGAACGCACCTGCTTTTTAGCTAATAGAAATCTCCTCTTTTTTTTCCTCTAACAGGATCTATGTAGTTGATAATAAACCTTCAGGGAATGATGGCATATTATGTCAACAGGGCTTTTTCTTGATTACATTTGTGCAACCTACTGAATTGCGTTTACAATTATCATGGTCATGGGCCCAGAGCCACAGCAGGAGACACAAGGACTATTTCCAGCCCTCAAAAAAGAGGACAAACATGTTTGCAAACAGTGCAAGAACTGAGCAAGGCTGCTCCATGTGGGAAGTGCACAGAATAGCACTTAGCAGACACTTGGAGGATCATGGATATGTTTTTCCTTTATTGCCATAGATTGAATTTTTACTTCCAACTTCTGCAACTGCTTAAAATACACCCTGGTTTCTAAAAATGGTTCCATCCAAACTGTCATGCCTGAGAGGAGCACAACAAGTTCTAATGTTTGCTCATCCTAACTTTATGGGACCCCTGTTTATCAATCTGCTGCCAAAATTGACAGTGGACTGGAAAAACGGCTCTTCTAAATTGTCACTTGCCTGAAATTTCAATTACATTAGGTTAAGATTATTGTCTCAACACAAATTGTCTTAAGACATTGCTTACACCTTGTCACCTCAGGGATAATGGAATGTGCAGAGCTTAAGACAGGGTTTTCTCTGCACCATTTTAAATAAAACAGCCTCAATTTCAAGATTAAATCAATGTTCAACATAAAAAAAAAATTATATATTTTAAGCAGTCTCTCACATCTTGCTGGGAGATGTTAAGCTCATAACTTAATATTCAATAACAACAAGATCAAATACAATAGATCATGTAGAGAAAAGAATTTCTAACATACTTTTACAGAAACACATTTACAGGCCAAACCAAACACATCTCTGGTGTCAAAGGTTTGTGCTGTCTCAGGTTTCATTGAGCCTGCATAGGCAAGGTTTTGTCTCATGCCAGCTTCCTAGCAATTCACTTGTCACTCAGCCTTGCATTACACCACCAGTTGTTCAGATTTCTTTTATTCAGTGGGCTGCCATTTCAAAACTGCCCAATAGACTGTGGTCTACTTTTGATTTTATTATTCTACAGTGTCAGAGATGAGCCTGGATGAATAAAAATGGTGCATAAGCCACTTGACAGCATTGCACAACCCTGTACAGTAGGTCATAACATGAAAAGTAAATTAATTTTGTGAGCATCCTGGTCTCTGGCACACACTGAGCTGTACAAACAGTATGAGCACAGAATAAAGACACTTGTTAGCTTGGTACACAGCCTCTGAAGCAAATATTGGTCAGTGCTTATAATAAGCACAAGGAAATAATTAAAAAATACCCAAACATGCAAAAAGCCTCATTTCCACTTTAATCTGACAGAGATCAGGCACAGCAATAGCACTTTATTTTTCTAAGTACACAGGCTGCTTTCTTCTGGAAGCTCAGGGGCCAGCTTCAGTTCAGAAGAATAAACAGAGGGGAGACATATTTGCTGTTTTCAGTCTTCTCAGATAGTTGGCCACAGGGGTGAATTTTCACTATTTATGAACCAATGTCTACATACTAATCTAACAGTTCCATGTTGAAGGAAAGCATCCATTTTAAAAGTTTTTTTGTCTCTTAGGGATAAACCCCAGCAAACCACAACACAAAGAGTTACTTGCTTTCTAACAGTCTGTAGAGGCATTCACTGCCTGTCTTGACAAGAGCAAACGAGGTGATACTTTACTACCTTGCGGATTTACCAACCTCTCAAGTCTCAGGAAAATCCCTGTAATTTTATATGTAAAACCACAACTACTACTATGAAACATTATGATTCTATAGCCATTACTGTGAGAAAGAAACAAAGGAATAAAGAAATCATGCATGACTCCTCCATAAGAACAGATCCTCCACCAAAGCTTCCCATGCAAGAACACGGAGCAGTTCCTTAAAAGATAACACGCTCAGTCCGTGGCACCCAGAGAACACAGAGCAGCTAGAGAGTCATTTCAGAATACATTTGATTTAGGTGACCCTTTTCCAAAGTAAATACTGAAACTTATCATTCACTTCGGAATAGATTTCAGTGACAAACACTGATATAAAACTATGGTTGATATAAAATCTTTCCAATATGGTCTTTGGACATTTATCAAAATACTCATTTGGCACAGACTGAAACTGGAGCCACTCTCGGTTGAAACTCTTTGTGATGAAATTATGTACAATAAGGCACACTGGAGGAGCCTATATATTGAAATGCCACATCTTAGTAAGCTGAATATATTTGATGTCAAACCAGTGCCTGCTGCACAGAATAAAAAACCCAGTTAAAGGAAATGTTTGTATGCAGGAAATTACTTCAATCCCCTTTGCATCTCCTTCCCAGCCCCTGAACAGAGAGTAACACTTCTGTGATAATGAACAAGCCCAGTGAATCAAACCTAACACAAACCCACTGGCTGTTCACCATCATCTGTAATTAAAGCTAAACTGGAACGGGAGTATGTTTCTTCACACAACTCTCCCTTAATTCCCTTCACCCCAATCAACTAAAGCACAATGCTAAAGTCATCTTGTGACTGGGGATCTTCACACTGATAAGTGGAAGTCCTAATTAGATAAGATGCTGTAAAACAGGTGCAGTTGCTACCTAGTCCTTTTACAGGATTTGGAAGAAACTCATCCTGCACAAAGGAAAAATGGAGAGATGATCTGAAGTTCCCTTTTACTCCACTCACCACCACTATTACAGAACATTAAATATAACCCAACTGTTTGTTATTCAGTACCTGTTGTACTTCATAGGATCAAAGTGAAGGGAAATCCTGTTTGATGACACCACTGCAGACTTGCCTTCTCACTCATAAAGCACGGAGAGTAAAACGCTGTCCCGAGCCAAAATAATCTGATCTGACAACAGTTTCCCAGTCACCCAGCACACCATTGTTATTTTACTCTCTTGAAAGTAGATTGGATGTCTGATAAAGGCAATGTGTGCTCATAGGTGATCTGTACAGTAGCTTTCAGGGGTTATTTATGGCTGGTGAAGCACATCAAATATCAGCTGCATTAAAAGAGGTCTTGAGAAAGACACTTGTTGGCAAGCAGGAGAGGATGGAGATAGTATTCCCATACCAATAATAACAAGGACAGGAAAGAATATGAACACTGTGCTTTCTAAGTAACCCCCTGCACCTTCCAAAGACAGTGGTTAACTCAGAAAAGGGAATTTTCATTGGCCTCATCTTTGGAGATGGTGTTTGGCCAGAAAGGTATGCAGTATGAGTTTCAACATGCCTGGGGAGGATACTGTTGTGAAAGGTCCATACTGAAAAATGAAAGCCAACACTGGAAATCAAAGAGTATTTATCTCTTAGAGAGAAAGAACATGCTGATTATTATTCCCAAACTAGTTGGATGAGGAAATACTGGATTTATTAGGTTTGCAGAGGCAGTGCAACTGCAAGAGGCTGCAGAACTCCTGCACAAAGGCCAGCAGGAGACCTGAAGCACTTCTGAGCCACTGCAGGGGTACTGATGTGTCACTCCTGCATGCCCAGCAGTGCACTGCCTGTGCTGCTGGCCCCTGCCACATAGCAAGGGGTGGCACATTCGCCCAGTCCCTCTTTGCCCACTGGCACAAGCATTGTCCTGGGGTTTGTGTGCCAGAGAGCACCTTTTATTCAGAATATGAGGGATGCTAGCACTCATAGCTGCTCCATGGGGGCAGAAAAGCCCAACTTTTATTTTAAAAAGTGGTAGGATTTAAGAGATGAAAGACTGAAAAATACTGGCAGTGCCAAAATCCACTGTGTAGCACTCCCTGTACCTGTTTGCTTGTATCCTGAGCAAACTTTTTTAAATTAAATTGATTTGGTTTTAAATCTAATTACTACTACTAACAATCTATGTAATCAAGTACAGATCTAGGAATCTGAAGAGTATGACTGTTGTACTTTTTTCTCGCTGAAGATATATCAGCTTTTCAGCTTCAGATAAATATATCCTCAGTCATACAGAGAGTTTTCAATTGGTTGTATGAATTTATAGACTATAATATACACTTAGGAAAATATGGGCAAGAAATTAAAAATATTCAGACTTTCAAATATTAAAACTGATAGGAAGCATGAAATGAAATGTCGAAATGGAATGTCAAAATGAGGTACAATGCAACCCTAACGTAAACCAAAGTATTTTTCAGAGCAGGCCTCTTTTGATTTGTAGCAAAAGAATAACAAAAAATTTACTTCGTTTCATGTACATGTAATCACAAGTTTCTATTTATTTTTCTTGATTTATTACTCCAATTGGCTCTGAATCTCATACATTGGGACCAACAATATGTAATGCATTGAGCTCTCATTTTTCAGAGATCTCAGGCAGGGAAGAAAGAGAATTCCTGCTGCTCAAAGCAAGTGACATCAGCTGTGTGTCTCCCTTCGCTACAGATGGAGTCACAGCTCAGTCAGCTACAGGCTCATCAGTACCAAGTTCTGCTCTTTCACGTTGTGGATACACCAGGACCTTTCACCCCAACACAGCCTGGGAGAGGCCTATTTTACCATTCTCCTGAGAAAATGTAGCTACAACAAACTTTTCAAGCTCTGTGAACTGTAACACCAAAACTGTTGAATTGGAGGCTCTCAAGGGGCTTCCCTACCTGGGCTGGTTTCTGGACTAAGATCATGTCACAGTATAGACTTTCTCTATAATATACATACACCTTCTGACTATCAGCATTATTCAGATTATTTACACATGTACGTATAGTGCCACACAATATATACATAACATTTCAAGCTTTACTCATGATACATTAGGAAGAACAATTTTTGCACAATAAAAAGAGCAGTTGGATAATTATGGATTTAGGTTAGGTCAGGCTCTATTACAAAAATCTTTTAGACATACAAGTGTATTTAAATAGATATATCAAAAAAGTTTCTGATTGAGGATTAGGACACAAAAGAAAAATAATGAGCCTACACTGACTGGGAAATAAAGTACAGAAAACTGATTCTACTTAAGAAAGCAAAGGAAAGAGGCAACCTTACTGCGAATTCTTTTGCTGCACCCATTTTCTTCCAGTCCATATGTAAAGCACCTAAGGTGTTCCATCTCTAGACACAGATGCAATGAAACCATTCAGCTGTGATGCTCTGATTCAGAGGGACCTGGCCACATTTGGCAGATGTGGTGCTCCCCTTCAGCTTCATAGATAAATGGGAGGAAGGATGTTCTCTGCCTTCTTTCTCTGATAGTGCTAAACGTGTATTGACAGGATGCCTGTCTGTGCTGCTGCATGTTTGGCACTTAGGAGGAGTTCAATTAACCAGCCTCTCATCTGTCTTTGCACACGAGATTCATCTTTACCTTCCTGTGGCTAATTGCTCAGCCAGTCCTACCAGACCCTGCAATTCTGCAGCCTGGCTTTGGGGGCAGTAAGGACATTTACTGCTGCAAAGGGCCGGCCCAGAAACCCAAATCCCTTCTCAGCCCTGATCCTTGGCCTCTCCCTCTGCAATTTTGGCCACGCTGGCTAGAACAAGGAGTGTGCCTAATTGACAGGACTCCCTGCACACCTGCACTCAGTGAAGGTAACACCTCGTTCCTAATCCTGAAAGCATGTGGGTGCTGTATTTCCCAGCATGAATTAGATTTTGGAACATTCATGTTTTAGATAAGGATAAAAACTGACTCATACTTGTAAGCCAATTAAAATGTTGTCTCAGTGCTCAGAGGTTACTGTGGCTGGGAGCTTAGAAGTGGATACTTCTAGTAGAAATAATGAGTGGATGGCAGACAAAGAATTAATAAATTATCTTAATCTGTCTTTGTTTACAAATATGCAATCCCTGCAGATGGTTTTGAACAGAAAGGGGGTTTAGTGGCATAATTCAAGCATACACAGAAGTGATTATCAGCCAACACTTTAATCAGCAGTTTCTTCTTGGACAATTCCCTGCATGTCTTTGTTCCTGCAGAGAACAGATTATTCTCTGAACAGCTCCATTTATATTGCTCTCTGTATGCTGTTGCTCAGAGTTCCAAAATACAGCTAATGACTGATTCTTCAATCACACTCAAGACCAGTTTTAAATTTTCTCCAATGCCATGTTTTGCCAGACAGAAAAGGAGCAGGAGAGGTTTCCACTGTCCAATTTAGTTTAGCTGACTTCCGTAAAGTACCAGCAGCTGAAAACAACTGATGAAATACAGTTCTTCGTTTCTGTGTAAGAAATGGATTCAATAAGCATTCCTAGCAATGTAGCTCTGGACAAAAAGAAATCGTCACAAACTGAGTGAAATTACTTCCTGAAGTTGAGAAATCAGAGGATAAACATAAGAATTCCAGTGTTTCATTATGAATGAAAAGAAAATGGTGCTATTTTAATGCTTGAATTAGAGGGTTTGTAATAGTGCAGACTGCACTGACTTCAATTACAGAAGCCATCTGAGTTTTCAAGGCTGTTTTTTGACCCGTGGTCAGCTTAGGAATGTGATCTCAGGAGCTGTAGTGAGCACAGGTTTTTAGCTTGTTTGGAAAAACCCTAGAGGGACCCTTTTGCTGCCCCTTTTGAAAATGCGGAGCTAAAATAAACCAGGCAACCTTAACCCAGATGCAGCAAAAAGCACAAAGAGGGCGATGCTACTGAGCATATTACCAAATACAGCATGAAACTTTTAAATGGCATAAAATCTTCCTCATCTACCATTCAAGCATGTATGAAAAAGATGACCTGTGACTAAAAGAGTATTTTATTTTCCTCCTCCTCAAAAGAAAGGAGGACAAGGCCTCCTAAAGCATCCCCAAAAAGGTAATAATGTCACCATAGACATAATTTTGGTCTTATTCAAATTTTTAGCATTACTGACAACAACAGAAATATTTTAAAGTTCTACCAAGTTCAGGACATCACTGAACTACACCTTTTAAGAAGATAAAGTAAAAAAAAAAAGTAAATTCTCTCTGCTTGTGGGAGCATATACTTGGAATAAACAAGTCAGGAAGTTAAAGGCCAGAAAAATCAACTTCATGTTTTGAAATCTAAGTTGTTAGATAAATGCTGGAAAGTTCACACCAATAAATGTTAGGAGGGGCCACAATGTACCACAACCCTCAACATACCTTACAAACTATTTTTTAAAGGGAAGAAAACTGAAAATAAAGCACAGCTTTATAGTGACCTTTAAGTTAATGGTATACTTCGCTTTCCTTCAGAAAACCTGCAGCAAGACTGAATCACTATTGCTGCTTATGATTACAGAAATTAAACAGAAGCAGGTGAAATCACTCAAACCTAACACTTTTATCACCACTTTGGTGATAAAGAAGCAAAATGGTATCATCTAATCTTCACTGCAGACTTCCCTACTCCGAAATATTCTCATTTCACTGAAGGACCTGTTGCTCAAAGCAATCTTGTCATTATGCCTTAACAGCTCCTATCCAGTTAACAACGGGAAGTTTGTTATTTACATAATGTAGTTTCCAAATTAATATACTGCATTAATCACAACATTTGTCCAGAAAGATTGATAACAGTGGACAAGGTGAAAAGTATCTAATGGTACACAAAATTACAGATTTAAAACCCACTTTTCTTCTCAAGAAGACGCTGCTTAGGTTGAAACAAAATAAATTTTGTAATATGAGTGCTATGGGGAATAGAAAACCTCTTCAAGTGAAATAGTCTGTTCAATGTGTAAAATCATTCTTATTTGTCAGTTCCCTGGGTAGGGCAGGAATTGGGAGACCACCAGTAAATTTTCCCCCCTCAAACAAGAAGCTCTGCTGTATCCTGTTGGGTCTTGCTGTACAGAAAGTGCGGGGAAAAAGAATTTTGCAATCAAAAAGAAATGCCAAATTGCTGGCAGTTGTTGTTTCCCAATTCCCAGTTGGTCTCTGAAATTTTCTACTACTCACAGCCACAATGATAAAATTGAAATTGATACCGAGTTACTCTACAAAATGACAGTAGTTATCTATTAGCAGTATATTTGTAACTGCACTATTTCCCTTTAGCCCACATTTTAGCACTAACATGTGGCACGTGGCTCATTATTTGTTTAGTTTTAAGTCAAGCCTATATTAGTTGAATTGATTAACCACACATGTATGCTTGGCAGACTAATTCGTTCTGAGCTCTTTGGGGGGAGATGCAGTCGAGGCTCTGTTTTGTGACTTGCACAAGTGCAGAGCTGCCTGGAATCAAAGCTCAGGAACAAGATATCAGAGTAGCTGTATAAAGCATGCTAATTATCCCCAAGCACCAGGACACGGCTTGGCCACCCTTGGAGCTGCAAGAACTCTCCGTCTCCCGAGACTGCCACCTCCCATTCCAATGCTCCAATGTGTTTTCCACCCGGCTGGAAGAGTGATGAATGGCAGAAATACCAGTTAACCAAGTTCTGCCAGTTAATTAGAAACCTGCCTGTTGAATAATAATACCCCCCCCCCCCCCCCCCCAATCCTTGAGATCATTTATTTCCATACGTTTACTGAGAGTAATTGAGTTATTGGAAAGTGACTTTTACTTCCTCAGCTTTATTAATGCACCTAAGCATATTTCAAAGTCACTAACCAAACCCGGCATCAAGACAACTCAGCTGCAGAATTTAAATCCAGTGCAGAAATATTTTAGATGGATCATGATAGGAAAAATGTATCATTAGATTAATTAGGCAATTATCAGAATTCACAGCTGCTCTCTTTGACAACTGATTCAGTGGTTCTGAATTAATGAGGGATACTCTCTATACAATTTCTACAAATAGAAGTTTATAGAAACATTCGTTTCTTTGATGTTTGTCATGAAAGCTAATAAAAAAGGGACTGTACACTCAAACTAAGCTGCTATTCAAGAAGTATGATCAAAAGGTAGTTCTTATATCCATGCTTCTCTAATAGACTGCATTCAATAACGAATTGAGAATGCTTATGATATCCATTTACTTCAATAGAACTTCTTTTTCCTTTAAGCGTTGCTGAAGACAGAATTGGGCCCAATTTGATTTTTATAGCCAGTATATTTTTCAAGCAACTGAATTCAACAAAACAGAAGTTTGTGCAGTAGCTTATCAATAAGATATCTAAAATATAGTAATGAAATGTGGGAACCTGACCCTCAGAGTGCAAGTGGGATGTGAGCTGAGCTATGTCTGGCCAGTGATGCTACTCAACCGTATCAGTGAAGTTACGGGACAAAAATGTCCAACAGTAGCATACAGGTTTAGATTCAAACTGTACTTCTTCAAGTCTTGCTATGAGTGCCCCTTAAGGAGAATTCTTCAATTTGTCCTCCCTGGGGCAGAGACATTCCTGACTGGCTGAGGGCACTGCCTCCTGACCTCATGAAATGATATGCAGAACACACAGATTCTCCAAAGGGTTAGAAGCAGCACAGTAAATACAAGATCAGAGCATTTCCCTACAGAAAGCTGCTAATTTAGTTTTGGCCAGTACAGCTTTGGTTCTGTCCTTTGTATATTTTTATGGAAAAGGTTCATGGAAACTTTTCCTGAAATACTTGAATTTACCTGAAAAACTTTCATGAAGTTTTATTCAATTTTCAATTGGAGCTTTTTCTTCCAATTCGAGTTAATTTCCTTTTTCTTATCTCCTTGTATTGAGATTAAAAATACAATCAATTTTTCAATCAGTGAAATCATACCAAGAAAAACCCCCAAACAAATCCAACCCGTCACTAGTGCTTGCTTTCATATGAATTTTCAAATGAACATCTACATACAAATTCAGATACTTATCTTTTATTTTTCATCAAGTGGGATTGGTATGAGGGTAAGGACATTCTGCTTTAGTGCTCAGAGAATAAAATGAACACCCAGACAAATATATTCAAGCCAGGAGCAAGCCCATCATTAATCTATTAATGAAAGATGAACACAAGATTGACACAGATGAAATGAGGAAAGTTGGGTTGAGTAATGGCCAAACAAGGAAACTGAAATATGTCATAGTGAAAAGTCCTTGCCTTGGGAGAACTCTAAAGCTATTTATTAATTTTCTGCTAGGCAAAGCCTTTGCAAGCTCTCAGCTTTAGTCAGCATTTTACATAATCTCCTTACTTAAAGCTACACAAGCCTCTCTAGCAAATTCTGAAAGCTGCTTTTAGATCCTGTACAAACAGCACCACCCTCCCAGATTTACACATTTCTTCTCTGGGAGGAATGATCCAACTTTCTTGGCCAAATCCCTGCTGAATTTTGTGGATGTTCATGAAGGATAAGTACAGCACATAAAGGACAAAGCAAATTTGCTTTTCCAGTCAGTAGGCAGGATTGCTCCAACACCATCACCAGAAGGGGGCAGGGGCAGGGACACATTTCTTCCCAGAGGAAGCTCTGAAGGAACTTCTTTAGAAACGCAGAGATGCTGAATTTCTAAAGCAAAGGCTTCACAGGACAGTTTGCATATCATTTTGTAATACCAACAGAAAATAGAGAGTGATTTCACACTTAAATCTGTGTTCTCTAATTTGATTGAATTCTCCTCCAGAATACGAATGTGAGACTCAAAAACCATCATTTAAGAACAAGCAAACAAAAGAAACTCCAAGAACAATAAACACCCAGGGAATATGATTTCTAACAGTTGCAGTAAGACTTAAACATTAGCTGTCATTCTCTAACCTACTATAAATATTTAAATTTCGACACGTTTGCCACATTATTATCTAGACAACAGTGTCTTTCTTTGCAGTTACAGATTCACATGACAGATCTCGTGTTCCACTTATATTTTTTTAATCCTTAGCCTTAGTGTTGATGTAACAGAAACAACATACACTGCAGTATTCCCTTTTTTTTATCTTTTTCTTTTACTTTTTTTTTTCTTCCCAGCATCATCTCTGCATCTTTTCCCTAGACACAGGATATGGCAGAAGACAGTAAAGCACTCCCATGCCTAGCTGCATCCCTCTAAGATGTTCCTTAGAGTGTGTAAAGACCGACTTGCCTGCTCTGAACATGGAACCATGCTCTACATGCTCCACAGTCTGAAATTTCACAAAGAAAAGAGATCAAAAGCCACTCCTGCTCAGACTTTGGCTAACCCAGCTCACGCTCAGGTCTGATGGATGGTGGGAGCACCACGGGACAGGGCAGGTGACCAGGAACAGCAGGATGAGGAATGGAAACACTCCCTAAATAAAGAAGGCAATCTGCGTCAAGAAGTGTCAAGGGATCATCGCTAGGTTATTTCTATTTTTAAGGCATTTTAATCTTACATAGTAATATGTCTACATAGTTACAATTAAAAAACAACTACTTCTTTTCCCTCAGGAAAAGCAGCATTATTCATAACTAAAGAATTCAGTATAATAAAAGGGTTCCTTTCTGTTCCCTCTAAGAAATAAATGGCAGCCTAATATTATATGACATGCCATGGAGCAACAGCTGAGATGGGTGAGAGGTTCTAAGACTACTTTTGCTGTCAAAGGAAAATTTGTTTTTACCCTGGGATAACTCATGCCAAAAACCCTACCACTGGAAGAGACCAATGGAGCCAAAGCATTTTGCCCAGGGTAAGCCAAGGCACATGAAATGAACACATAGAGGGGAATGCAGTTTATCACACTGCTCTTTCTGGCAGGCTCAGAGCAGCCAAAGCACCTTGCTCCTAGTTGAGATTTTGCACAGGTAGAGCTGCCACCCATTTATTCAGTAACAAAGCCAAACAAACTCTCTTGGAGCCAGTGAGGAAAACAGCCACATTCCCAAATCCTGCAGACAGCAGGGAGCTGTAGAGGCACCACTATAGGATGTGTGCAGCACATGCACAGGCAAAAGGTTCAGTGCCAAAAGCAACACAGAGAAACAAGCAACATTATTTGTCAAACAAAACTTGGATGGATAGCAAGGAGACAAAATGCATTATTGCTTCTTGATTTATGTCATAACAGATGTTTTTTCCACTAGTCACAACTATACAGATATTAAATTATTTGTATTGTCCACAGTGGTTTCCAAATCCCACTCCTAAATCTATTCAATTGAATTGCCAGGATATCTGCCACTCTACCACTTGCTTTGCCAGCTGCTGATGAGTGAGGCAATAGGAGTTTTTATTCTCTATTTTTGTGAAGGGGAATCCATAAACACAACAGTACAGTCTAATTGTGAGCTCTGCAGCATTTCATGGCTGTGGCCACGTCTCCAGTTTTGACACTTGCAGCTTCAAGCTGTTACCTGGCACTGCACAGCACTAAAATGTGTGCCCCCTGCACAACAGGGGCTCAAACCAAGGACACATTCATTTGTGCACAGCATTGATGAGCTGGGGTGAGAACCCACATTTCAACATATGAGCACCTTCCTTCTTCCCTTCTGATATTGCCATGACTTTGTGGTGATGTTCCCTGGTACACTGTATGACTAACACAGGCTTAGGCCCTAACAGAGAACACAGCAAGCATCACTGTATGAACAAATGCAGGAATACAGATTAGAATCTTACCTGGTAGAGCTGAGGTTCTGATTTGGAATCTGGAGCAACGGAATAGTTGCTTTGTGTGGGGTTTCTTAACAGATCTTTGAATAGGGTCTGAAAAACCATCTCTCTATTCTTCCATGAGGTATTCTCACTGGAAAAATAGCAATAGACCAAGTCTCAGTACTAAAGCCACGCTCCCTAACACACTCTCTTCTCATCTAGCGAACCAAAAGCACCTTCTGCCTCATAATACAGTAAGAAAAGACAAGTTAAGTCTTGCAAACTCCTTTTGTTAACCTACTGCTGGCTGGAAATAGAGCTGGGGTGGATATAACTAACTTGGAGGGAAGAAGGTGGCCTTGAAACAAAAGCTGTGCTTCCCCCATGGCATAGCAGGAGGACACAATCATTTCTGTGCCAAGAGAGACAAAGCTGTGGCTGCTCACCTGTACTTTGTGGGGGACATAGGTAACACCCAAGCTGCTTGGTCCCTTCAAGAAAAAGGTTTTTTAAAAGCAATATAAACTCACAAAAATCCTTTTTTTTTCTTCTCTTTTTTTCTGTTTTGGGATTTTTTTTGTTAATTTGTTTGGTTTGGTTTGTTTTTTTAATACCTCATTACATGCCTCTGAATTCTGAACAGAGAGAAGTTGAGGAGAGATTTTTAGGACTGCATTTTTGGCTACACATTTTATTTCATCACTGTCTCACCCTCTAGCACTCAAATCCCATCTCCCCTTCTTATCCTTCTGAAATGGATTTCTCACTCCTAGAAGTGAAAAGACAGTATGACATAAGCCTTGACTAATGCATATCTAGCCCCAAAACCCCCCATTGGAATGAAGAAGCTAAACTATCTCTCAATATATCTGAGACCACTGCTAAAGACACCAGATCTTCAAGTCTGGAACCTTTTAGAGGCTTCCAGGATGTGGGTAATACAAATCTCATTAGCCAGTTAATTCTCTGTAACCCCTTGAAAACTAAATTATGTTTTTGAAAAGAATCACTTCGATTGCTTGAGCTTCAGCCTAGTCAAGTAGTTTGCACATCTTTAATTATGAGGGATTAATTCTTTCATCTATCTTATTTTTGGCAAACTTGAAAAATGGTCTAGTCTCTGCCTGCTCTCTACTGCCTTGCATTTCATCCCTCATCACACTGGCCATCAGCTCTTTATTAGTGCTGAGGTTTTTTGGGTGGAAATCCTTCATCATTAGCTTGCCATTTGCAGCCTGGCTATGAATTCCTTGGTTAGCTTTGCCTTGAGTGTCCTCATCAGCCTGAAGTGTTCCTGCCCCTTCCCCAAACAGGGCTCCCCTGGCAGCTGCAGCGTGGCCCTCACTTGCATCTCTCCTTGGGCATCAATTCTCTCATTGTTTTCTTCTATCATGTTGGGGTTTTTTTCTTCTTTCTAATTTTAACAGCATAGTCATACCTTTCCAAAAATCAATATTCAATTTAATCCCTTTCACTGCACATCAGGCCACATGATAAAAAAATAATTTTTCTTTGGCTTCTGAAACTCCTCTTTTTAAAATGTGTTCATGTTCTGTAAAGTCACTTTTCTCCAAATTTCTTTCTTAGTCTTCAACTTTTTACATTAATATTACTCTGCCTTTGAATGTTCTTTTTTTTTTATGTGTTTATTTTTTTTATTTGGGGGGAACCTTCAAAGTTTTTTTAAATATAAGATGTGCTCATTAATAGCTGAGTATTCTGTCCACTTCAGGAAAACGTTATATTTATTTTAAATTATTAGCCCTTCAGCTCTATGTTCAAGAAAAAAATACCAACTCAGATTCAAAATGTTTTCTGTGAAATAACATGAATAATGTCAGAGAAATTGAAAATTTGTGTTTTAAGGGAGACCTAATTTGCATACACCGAGCTCTTTCTTGGCATGAGGTAGAAGTCACCACTTATGGTAATGAAACTTCCCAGGTGAGGATTTCTTATTTATAAAACAGTCACAGGCACATATAGAATTTCACAGGTCAGTGATTGACATCTATTCCAGTCTTATGAGAAAGAATCACCCAGAAATATATATATATACCCAGCCCCTGAATCTATGCAGCTGAAGCTGCTGTGACCTTGGACATGTCAGATGTCCATTAATCCTCAATAAGGAGGAGATAGAGAAATTACCAAACTCTGAAACAATAAAACTGTAATAATAAAACTATTTTAACCAATGCAGCTGTAAAACATGGAACAAATCTGGGTTTGGAGATAAGAACTGACCTTACAAACTAATATCATATGGGGTCTTCATTCCACTAATCCCAACCATCTCTCTCAAATTAAGTTTGGAGGTTGTTGGGGTTTTTTAAACTTTGGTTCATATAATTGGGTAAATTAGCTTGATATTTATCACAAAAAGAGGGAAAAAAAAAAAAAGCTGTTGCAGAGATAGATAGAACTGAAAGAGATTTCTGCTCTGTGCAAGGCTCTCATTGTCCCACCAGACCATGTGCACCCTTGTGCACCCTTGACAGAGGCCACCCAAGTGAGCTGCACACACTCCTACAGAGACCCAGAGCTTATTTCTCTGTAGCTTTTGTTGCAGGAAAAACTAATGAAAATATGTTTATGTCAGTATTGCATCCTAATAAAGATACCATGCAAACACATTCAAATAATTAATACCGAGACCCAACAACTGTGAAGCCTTTACTATGAACCACTGATTATTCTTTCTTTCCTGTTTCTAAGTCCCTGCAAACTTCAGAAATGCTAAGCAAACACAAACAGGCATATTCTACTGGAAAGGAAAACAAGTAAGGCAAAATATTCCACATGAAAGTGTACTACAGTTAAAAGCTCTGTGGAAGGTGAAGCTCTTGAGACACAAAGGACAGCAGGAAAGATTTTAACAAAGTACATTTATGCATCTCCCAAAGTTTGAGCCAAAGTTGGACTTCCAGAAAGAGATAAGCAACAAAGAATGCTGAACTATGCAGGAAAGTTCTTAATTTAGCTGGCATCAGCCACAGGAGAGCTAATAAGCCACGAACAGGTGGAGGTGGGATGTTTAACACTGGTCACAGTGGATCAATTAGAAAACCACCAAAGACTGGCTTATCTCTTCCTAAGCTGAGAATTACAAGGGTCACTTAGTCTATTACTTGCTCAGAGCAGGGATAATGTAGCCTGATGCACCCTGGGGAGGCAAAACCACAACAGCACTTGCAGATGGGTTAAACCCCACTCAGACTTTAGGAAACTGGGGGAAGACACTACAGCCCTACATCTTCTGTAAAAGAACCCCAAAACTATTTATTCTACTACTAAAATTGCATCTAATGCTGTACATTTATATGACAGTGTTCTGAAAGTAGGCAGATCAGACTTGCACATACAAATAGTATCTTTAATTAGTCCAACAGCTGTACTTAGAAAATCAGAGAAGCACAGGGGAAACTAAGCTCTTTGGATGTTTAAAATAAAGCCTACCGAAAATCTTAAAGGTTATAAGATGCGTGTTCCTTTCTGAAGATCTCAGAAAAAATCTATGGGAAGGTAACAAAACCAAGGGGAGGGAACTACCAGCAATAAGAACACAGTCAAGCAACGCTTCCTTTTGAGTAGAGACTGAGCTGGAGTCAAGCTCATCTCTACCCTCACAGATCAAAGTCAATGTAGAAAACAAGTACATCAGAGGAAAAACAGACCTGACAAACTAAGCTGCATTTGCTAGCAAAGCAAATTGGAAGCAAATGGAGATTAAACAGTACACGAAACTAATGGCAAACCTGGATCCAATGTATTAAACAGCTTACAAAAAACCCAGGTAAAGTAACACTGGGAAATAGAAAGTAGCAGATATGAAGGACGGGAGACTTGATTGAAGTATATAAAATCACAAATAGAGCATTAACCTGACATGCAACATGGATAATTGGGCAAAGTGCAAAAAAAGAATTAAAGCAGGAAAAGGTCAGAAGCTGAAGCAGGTGAGACCCAAAGCACAGATGTGTGTGTGTGTGTGTGTGCAATGGCCTTGCAGGGATGGTGTTGCAGAACAAACTGCTAAAGCCGTACTCATGTCGTGGTCTTCCTGAAGACATCATAGTGGGCCCATTAGCACCTCTCTGGAAGGGAGAATGGGCAGAGGAGCACAGGAAGTTTGACTGCCTTAAAACATTCTGAAGAAAATGGCACTAAACCTAAAACAACTAAAACCAACAGCAAACCACCCAAAGTTCCACATAACTGGGAGATTGCAGCAAACTGTTGATGCCAGAAAATGCTTAGAGTTCTTTGACCAAACAGTAAGGAGGCCCTCAGTTCTAAGTCAAGGAGCCACTCTCTCCACGTGTGATTTCCACAGGTTTGGAATAGGCTCAGAACCCACTAAAAATACACACTCCTCATATGGTATCTCTCCGCAAGGCATCCTACCTGGTAAGAACAAACCTTGCCGTGCTGCTGCAGCAAATGCAGTCCTTCACTGAAGGAGACCTTACATGAAATCTTGTGAAAGTAGAAGTACAGTGTGACAGAAGAAACAGCACAACTACAGAGCAGCCCTTATTTTCTTCCTTTAAATTATGTGCCTATACGAGCTGAAGAGTATAACCCTCAAAAACAATCTCCGAGGTTAATTGGAATGTGAACGGAATACAATACAGAGACTGGATCCTTTTGTAGTTTTATTTTTCCCCTACAATAATAGATAAAACAGTTTTAGCTTCTCTTTGCATCTAATGAATAGAGCAGGCCATTCAAAGAACAGAACTGACTACTGTTTTTCATAGCCTTATTTACCCAACTTTTCTTCATTCAGTTGAATACAGCGGGGAGTTTGCATTCAGCATGACATATTTACTGATGCTGGTGCACAGGATACTCTAGAAGATATTAAGTGTTGAAATAAAGCCACTGCTTTCACTGCTTAAGCATCCCTGGTTCACTCGCCATGTATAACACATTTCAAAGGCACACACAGAGCACAAGCTTTCAGAATAAGATCTTCAACTGAGTATTTTAATATACTTGGAGAAACTGATTCTCTTCTCTGTGAGAGTAAATCAATATTTATACCATCTAAGAACTGACTAATACTAGCATTTACTGAATAGACAAGTGAATTTTAGATACAAATTTAATAGAAGTAACACAAGACAGGTAATAAACACAGAGAAAACAAAAGCTATTTCTATTTCCTTTAGGCTCCTGCAACAAAGAGATAGATTTCTAAGTGGTTGGAGATGTTATGTGTTCTCTAGGATGTTACTGTTCAAAACTTAATCACCATTTATTGCTTTTCCCCTCAGAACATTTACAGGCATAAAGCAAATACATGCAGATACAACTCACTAGAAAATGACTTACATCAAAAAGCAGAAGCTGCTCAGCAAAGACATGCAGGGTGTGGAGATCTGGATTCGCTCCTCCAACTAAAGGGCCTCAACATCCTGTAGCTGTGTTTTATGGACTCACACATCATTCTGACTTGGAAGGGACTCACAAAAGTCTTTCTCTCTTAAGTGAATGGCCCATACAGGGATTGACACCAGGGGCCTGGCCACCATGAGCTCATATACTGGCCATATACCAGGCTCTACCCAACTGAGCTGATGCTCCTCATGATTGTTATTCCAGTCCACTGTATTTAAAGGTGACCATGCCATAGTATGGATGGGGATGTACATTTAGCCAGTCAAGTCTACAGACAGCAAACATTTTTGGATGCTCTCACACTGTAATTTCAATTTTCCAGATGCTACTGCCCTACACATCCTCCAGGCATACCTTTCTGCCCCCTCCCTGACTGGACCCAGTATACACTGAGATTCTGTGCAATGGTATTTTTGCTGCTCTTCAACTCAACATTTTATTTTGCAGTTAAAAAGATAAAACCCTGCGCTGAATAAGAACATCCTTGAAAGATGTTCTTCAGCAGCCGTGCTTCCTGTTGTACTCTAGATAGCTGTTGGCAAGTGTAGCCAGTCAGTCCAAAATCCTTGCCAATCTGATGCAATGGACCCTTTCCCACTGAGGAAATGAAAGGAATGCTTTAGGATATGTCACCTCTCTCTAGGAAGACACATGGAGACATCCTTTGTACAGCATCCAAATCTCCCACAGATCACATATCAAGCATCCCAGCATCCCACAGTTGTGAGATGGTGGAGCACACGATGCCATCAGTTCGGAATGCCTGAGCAGACCGGCTTCAGCCCTCCAAGTGCAGCCTCCCAGGCTCCACAAAAGAGGCTACTGGCAGCTGCAGGCTCCTTTGGAATGAACTGTCTGTGCAGAGCCTTCAGGATTGCTTAGAGGGAGATTAAGCCCTAAAAGGATTCCCTTGTGAGTTTCAACAGAGTCCCAAAGCCCGCTTTAGGGTCACATAGGAGATTATCTATTACTCTGTGTGGAAAATGCATTCTAATTTGACATTCCTTGCAACCAACAAGGTGTCAGACAGGACTCCCCAAGAGAGGCTCATGTTACAGTTGATGGCAGTTTGTCTCAAATTTGACAAACTCCCCTGAATACCTTTTTTAATTTTTTTCCTGTAATATTCCAAAATTCAAGTCTGTTTAAATTCTCAGACACTTTTATATGCCTAAAAGCTGCAAAGATTTTCCTTTCAAATGTTGCCTGACATCTACTAAGCAGTAGAAGCATTTTTATCAAATGTTTACCTAAAACCTTCACTGCACATTGGATGTTTTCTCTGTATAAGTTCCAGCAACATTCTAATTCCAAAAGAATCAAACAGGGCTTTAACCACCCACTGCCAGCAGAGCTCCCATTGCTTTTACAACACAGCACACACATCGAGAAAAGAAAGATAAATCTGATATTAGTCAGATCCTGTGGGACTGTTGTGAGAAAATATAATCTTGAAATGCCTGGTGGTACCTGTAAGTGGAAAGGTTGGTCCAAATGCTCACTCAGAACATTTCAATCAATTCAGCTTTCAACAGAAATGCCAAATGGGACAAACATTTCCTCTTCTTTCGTGCTTGCCACTGGTTCATGTTCTACTTGATGTATAAAATGAAACTCATTTTGGTAAGTTTCCTACTTCACCGTAAATACCTGTCAGTGCACTGACCTCAAAATATTAAATCCCCAAGAAAAATTTCAATGATTTTGAACTGAGAGACTGCAGTGAGAAATCAGTCTCGTGTCCAGATAGAGGAGGAACAACATTTCACAAGGGAAAAAAGTAAACCCAGCAGCTAAATGTCTACCACTCTGAGAGGGGACTCTGTCACAGTCAGAACAATGACTATTGCACATGTGAAACAGGTGACTTGGTGATCACCAACAATGTCACTAGAACAAAGGGGAAAGGGTGGGTTTCAAATCTCCTGCAATGAAAAGGAAACAGAGCCAGATGAAAAAGTGCATCTCGCTATTTGTTCATTTCACACAGGTTCCTCATTTTTCATTTACTTCCAGTATCTGCCTCACCACTGAGCACAAGCCTAGAGGCAAAACTTTGTACTTCTTCCTTCAAGTCTTCCATAAACATTGACCATTGATTAGCCTGCTCCAATGCCTCCTTATTTCCAAATATACAATGGGATTGATTTTCAGTTTGGTGCCTCCTTTGAAAGTACAAGGCAGATTCTGCCTCATTTTCTAACTTGTCAGTCTTCACTCCAAACATCCATCTTTTTATGACTGACTTCCAAGCTGTCTCTTCCCCTTCCATAGCAAATATTGCTATGTAGACAATGTACTGACAGCATTTAATTTTTTATGTGAGTCTCAGTA
Organism: Anabacerthia variegaticeps; assembly: GCA_035583185.1. Classification (NCBI taxonomy): domain Eukaryota; kingdom Metazoa; phylum Chordata; class Aves; order Passeriformes; family Furnariidae; genus Anabacerthia; species Anabacerthia variegaticeps. The sequence goes on from JAWWEW010000028.1 coordinate 5,701,588, forward strand.
CATGCTGTGTTCTTTTCTACTATATTCCTTATATGTAAAAAAAAAATCTTAGACTTTTAGTTAGCAAAACTGCTGGTACCATCTTTAATTTTCACATGCCATTTTTAAAAGCCAATTGATTTAGACACCTATTTGTCCACCTCTCCTGCTCTTTTACACAGTGCCAAGAAGCACATATATAGTCTAATCAGACTTGATTACTGCCTGAATCATGTACTGCACAGTTTGTTTACGATTAGTATTTCAACTGGATATTTCCTCATGTAATGTCATGCCCTACTTTATCATCTTTTAGCCCTTTTGACCTGACTCCCACCTACGCGTCCAGTTCTCCTCAGCAGAAATTTCAGCAGCTCCTGCTGTGTTGGATGTCATTTCTTCAGGCCCTGTAGCTTTGGTAATAAACCTTCAGTGCAGTTTACTTAGCCTGCCAGCCTGTGTTATCATGGACCAGCACAACGCTGAGACAGAGGCTCAATAAATGATAGAGTTGCGCGATTCATTACAAAGTCAGATGAGCTCTTTGTCATTTAAGTAGACAGGAGAGACTGACATTAAAATACTGTTCATTAAAAGTGAATTTGAGCCTCAGCATTCACTGTACCAAAACATCTAGAGACAGTCTAAGTCTTAGTGGAGTGTCTCAGAAAACATTTGAGCTTCTAACTAAGCACAGGGGATTTGACAAGTAAAACGCTGCAGTTTTTGTATCACTCTGTACTTGAGGAGGATTTATTTTTATGAACACCACAATACATCCCCTCAACTGAGAAACCATGGACCATTCACATTAAGACATATTATTTCCAAAAATACTGCAAACTGTTTGCTTTGGCAAGTTGTCCAGGAAAATATGCAGTTAAGTAGGTAAGCTCCTGTATATTCTTTTAGTTATTTTAAACATCTTATCACTTCTGTCTAGATATGAAAGGAAAAAGGCAAAGTCAGGTAAAAAGGGAATCCAGACAATAGCTGGATCATGGACGTACATTTCCCTGTGTTTGAAGCAAAAACATAAGGAGAGTTGTCTTCTTTAAACAAACAAACCAGCCCACCCCAAAAGCCCAAACAAGCTGTCTATTGCTTTTGACTGTTCTGAATGAATTATGATGTTTTCATAATGTTCTTTGTTTTTGACCTTCATGTTTCATTATTGCATGGTACCTCCTTGCATCATTAGGACCGCACACAGGTCAGATAAAGTAAAGGGAAAACTTGAAACCCTTCAGTAAACGGATCACAGTCCAGCTCAAAGAACCCTTATGGACTGATAATCAGGTTTCCAGGGTGCCCTGGAAACAGCAGCTGCTTTCTTAATACTTTTCTCTTTTCTTTTAGTTAAAACTTGTTACTTTTTAATTATTAAACCAAAAAAAATGCAGAGGATGAAAAATGGGACCCTGACATCTGTGAAAAACGTGACAATGAAAATCAGCACATCAAGGCAGGTGGATCTGCCAAGGAAATTGCATGTTTGTCCTTAGATTCACATTCACTGTGATTTGTTAACACATCAGAACTCTTGACTCAAGTTGAGCATCTGTAGCTTCACACTCCTTTGGATCAGGAAAGGCACTGTGAAAGACAGAGCCACGGCTGCTCCTGTAGGAGAGTTAGGACAGGCTGCTTTGCCAGCTGAGTTCAGAAGCCACAGGAAAACACTCCAAAAACATAAAAAACCAAACAATGATATGTAGCTACACACTAGAAACACCAAAATCTTTCATTTCAGGTTTGATTTCCACTTGTCTATTTAAGCTTGTTTAAATCAAGGGACCTTTCCTGACAATTTATATTTTAAAATATTTATATTTCATGCTCAATCAGTTATTAAAATATATTCTCATTTACATAAGTTTATAAAGTGAAAAAATGTATTGTGGATTAACTGATGGTCAGGAACAGAATGTCTTAGGGTTTTGGGGGGTCTTGTTTCTTTGAAAAAAATAAAATCAAACCTCAATATCTTTCATAACTCACTCTATCTTCTCACAGCCATTTATCAAGAAAGTTATTTCCATGTAAGTTAACTATAACCAATGCAGTTCAACTGCTTGGCTAACACTAGTTAAAAATTAGCGAAATTACCATATTACCTTTCTCTGCTGTACCACATTAGGACCATCTCAGCATCCTAAACTAGTAATTCCTGCTGTGATATTCTGTTAGTAATTATTTAGGGAGAGGAGAGAAATATCCTCCCCAAACCAGCTCTAACAGTGGCTGTTGACATCTTTACAATAAAATAAGTGTAGTGACAAGACTGCCATTGGCATCAGTTCTGTTTGCACTTCAAAGTCAAATGAAGAGTGGGAATCAGAACCCGTTCAAGCAGAAATTTCAAAAATTCAACTCAAAGAGTTTCACTTGGTGTGAAAGTAGAAGATGAGCCTTCTATTAAGCTGCACGCATTAAGCTATTTTAACCCAACCATTTGAATGATAAGGTTTGGTATTTAGCAAATGATGGAGCACAAAACACCCAAATTCACTGTGCTAATCCCATCGCAGTTCAAAGGTAAACCTTACACTTCTGACAACAGTATCAGCTGTTGTCACGTTGTAAAACATATGTGAAAGCCAACAGCCTAATGCAATTAGTCAATTTGGGTAGATTTGCACAAGTGTTACCAAAGCAGGGTTTGATCCAAGTACATCACAAAATTCCAATGAAAAAAAAGTGTCTGTGAATTCCTGAATGTGCAAATATATTTCTGATCTCACTTGTTTCTACCTTACTGAACCAGGGAAGAAGAGAAATTGTTCAGTGTTGGTTCTTGAGGTGTTGGACAGAATGACTCCCTGTTGATTTTCCTGGGTACCACTGAAAGACATGCAGGTCCTTTATGCTTTCCTAAGATAAGTAGACATGTAGACAGTGACACACACCACAAGGCCTTGGAGGTAAAGGAGCTAAAGAACACAGACCAAAGGAAATCAGCAGCTTTAACACTGTCTACCCGAGCAAGTATTTCATTGAAATTTGAACAGCCACGTGTGCCATAGGCAAAGGGGTGATCCATTATCAAGCAGCATTAGGGATTTTGCACTCCTGAAGTGAATTTTGTGCTCTTTGAAAAATGACCAAACACAGTTTCTGATCCACAGAGATTATCTTTTACACTAAAGTTCTGTCATGATACCCTCAAACAAGAAGATGATCCCAAAAATTTCTGAAAGAGATTATAAGCTAAGTAAACAACTTTGCTGTTTCCCTATTTTACAGAGAGAAAATGAAGGAAAATAGGAAAAATTATGACTGATTTAGTCCAAAGTAGCCTAAATGCTTCTCAGCTATCTTTTACATAACTTCAGTCCATAACCACAGCAATGCAACACTGATAAAACATATACCAAGTAGTTTAAATCTCAAAAGCATCAGTAACTATATTTTGGCTAAAATGCCTTTTTTGATGACTGAGTCCAGCTGCGAATGTGGATTGAATGGAGAAGTGAAAGGCCAGTAGAGCATAATTTTAAGATGTATGGAGTTTGGCCAGGCCTCTGGAGCAGCTGAGCCAAGCCTGCTTAGCAGAGCACAGGTCCAGAGAAAGGAGCCTTGGCAGCACCTGGCAACGAGTCTTGACAGCTCCTGCATTTCTGTGAGTCTGTGGACCAGCTGACACACATCCTCCTGAACTTCACTTGGCTGTGTGTGCAAAGGGTTTTCTTTAAACACTTACAATCAGTTATATGATGCAGAGAGACTTTTAAATAGCTTTTACGTTCACCAGAAGTGCTGCTTCTTTTCCCTGCTTGTAAGAAAAGTATTTGCCCTTCCTAGTTGTGCTGACAGGCCAGTCCTGAACCCAAGCAGTGATGAAGCTCAGCAGTGCCCAGCATAAAGCCCAGAGAGCATCACTTTGAGCAGGAGCAAATGGTTAATTCTGAAAGGAAATCTGTTTAGGAAATGGGGAGAAGGAATTCTCTCAGTCTTTCCTAAGTACATACATATTTACTTTCTGGTAGGTATCGCTCCCGCACATCTTCTAAAGATTAAATTTTTGCTGAGATCAGATTTCAAATTTCTCATAGTGCAGAGTTAAGGGTATTCATATTTTGGCCAGAATAAAGGATTCAAATTCACATGTATTCCTCAGGTCTTCTCTCCTTGCTCCTGCCACCACCATGGCAAAACCACAATCCCCCAGTTCTGTTTGTCTGTCTCCAGCTACAGCTTTGCTAAACTAAATCCTCCAAAGCTGTGCCACAAGAAACACAACAATGAGCACATAGAACAGAAGTAACAGGAAAAAAACCCATAAATCTCAGTATCCAAACATTTAGTTGTGCACACAAATGAAAACCTTTCAGTGAAATTTCTTTTTTGTATCTATATACCAGCTTCCAAATTGCTTATATCTTTCTGCAGGCTTAACATATATTTGGTTTAGGGTTTTTTTTAAATTAAATTTTGTTGTTACTTCCCAGCCAGATTTCTGTCAAATGAGGAGTTCAATGTCCTGTGTTTCACTAACAGTGCTCTACCAGACAATAACAGTATTTCATGAGATAAATACACACAGATTCCATTATAACAAGCAGTGACCAGTAAACCAATTTCTAGACTATTCTCGCACTTTGAATAGTAAGTTCTCTTGAATAATCAGTAAAACTCCTCAGGAGGAATATTGTCTGTCCCTTTTGGGAAAAAAAATCCAAGTGCATCCTTAATTTTCTGGAAAGTCATTGTAGGTTTTCTGTGGGAACTGAAAAGTGCATGTTATTTGGAATGTAGGTTCTTACTTCTTTACTCTGCATAGAGAAACATGTACCAGGGTCCAACCTGGTTTGTTTAGTGAGGAGAGATTATGGGGAAAAGGAGTGCATGGGCTTTATGTAACCACATCATACAAGTGCCCTTTTACAAAGCGCTTTCAAGACACACCTGCTGGAAATTAATGCATAGGTCTAAGGCCAGTGCTATTTCCTGTCATCGGAGAGTTAATTAATTTTCATGCAACGTTTTATTCTTAATATGCTTTAGTACGTTTATAGTGGGTTCTCCCAGCAATTCCGAAGAACCCAACACCACTAGATGTCACTGTAAGCAGAACATTGTGAATAGGGCTTTGGCACTGAATTTACAGAGTATCCTGATTTATTGTTAGCCTTTTTTAAGAATAAAAGTTAAAGAAAAATGATTTCCAAGTCATATTGACTTTCTCTTTTAGTGCAAGTTGAAGTAGTTGCCAAATTTCAAACACATAGTGACCCCCCAGTATTTGAATCTAAAGGTATGACGAGTAAAAATGATGACAGAGGAGCTGAAGGATGCAATGATTACAAAAGCTACCCCTATGTTATTTATAAGCTGATAACGTCATGCACAGCAGTCAGTTTATTATTATTTCTTAAAAACCATTCCAAGTATCTGTCTCATTAGAGAGCAGAAGTAGCACACCGATTAATGTGCATATGCTACAACATTAATTAGAGAATAGGATTTTGCAGAAGATTGATAATTTCATAGTGAAAATTGTAGCTGCAATTAATTTCTGGAAATCTTCTGATGAGACAAAATGAAGAGAAATCACAAGGACGGCCAAAATCCAGCTTTGAAGTAGAAAGGAGGCAGGAATTGTCTTCAGCATAAGACAAAATGCCTCTCAACAAAGTGGAATTTGCACTATGATTTTGCAATTATATTCCATTGTCTGGATTGGCTTCTAATGGAGGGAAAGGAAAATCAAGCCACATAAAAAAATCTAGCTTGTTTTTAACACAGACAAACAAAGGTTCCAATCAGTAATATAAGCAATCAGCAGTTAAAATGTCCTTAATAATAGGATAGTGGCAACAGAATAATAGTAGGGAAAATAACTATTCAAATTACCCTGCTCAACTGACATTTAATAAATTCATATTTAAAAAATGACATTTAGAGAACTAGATGATAATGCAAATGAGGGCTATATTTATGAAGGGGTGAAAAAACAGCTTCCAATCTCAAGTATAAGAATATCCTGGGGTTTGGTACCTGGGAAAAAGCATCAAAACTTGTTGCTGGATGTGCAGCACTGCAATTATATTGCATTCTGAGCTAAATGCCACGGGTTCTCCACCTGCCCTCACTGCCATGGCACAAGGAACTTCCTAGCACTGGCTCATTCTGGTTCACTCACATCACGCTCTAGACATGAGCTCTTGTTTGCCGCATCTGAAATGGCTCAGTGGGCCAAAGGGAGCTGCTGTGCTGTGCTGGGACACTGCACTGTGCCAAACAGAGCCTGGGGAACGACTCTCCTCTGGTAACTAACCATGGGCAGCTCTCAGCCCATTTATGAGGCATATCTTACATTTCTGTCCTGCCTCACATTAGAGTCACTTCCTTAGGAAGAAACAGTGACAGGAAACTGCGCAAGAACTGGATTTACACAAATGAATGGACGCACATGGATCACAGGATTTGGGGGTTAGGATTATTAGGAGTTCATATGGCTACTGCCACTCTGGGAAATTCAGAAGGAAGGACTGAGCTGTACTGGAATAGTCACAGAGATAACTGGCTTTACTCATCTTTTTAAAATCAGTTTGTTAAAAAAAATAAATACAAGAGAGCACAAAGAGACCAAAATTAGCCAAAATTCCACACGATGCCTGGTAATGGATTATTCTGTCTCAAGCTATGATATAGATGCCATTTTGCTGTTAACCCCCACTCTCCCCCCAAAAAGGATAGTGCTATTGTTCTTGGGGGGTTTCTAAAGAACAGATAGGGGCTTTTTTAAAGAACAGTTTTGTTCAGCACCACTCAGGGCTGAATAATAAGTGACAATGACTTCATCCAGTGTTGGGTTGAAGGCCTACAGTTCATTGAATATTGTAGTTTTTAGACAGTGTTCTAATTTGTCTGTTTAAAACCAAAAGTGACTTATCTTTCAGCAATACACTTGAAGTACATTACAAAATGCATGCAGTCAAACAAACTAAGGTTTTCCTCAGGGAATATTATTGTAATAAAATCTTAAACAAATTTTTTAAAGAAGTCTAAGCCTTGTATCATACTCAGCTTGCAAGTCTTCCCATTGCACACATGAAATTCCATCCCCTTAACAGAAAAGCCACTTCCACGTTGTTACAACACAAATGTTAACTAGAGCTTCAAAATGCATGTTTGAGTGTCAGATAAAAAATCACCAATATATATAATTCAAAACAAAGTAATCAATACAGCTGCTGTAATAGTTGTGGCATTTATTCCAATATCTAGATAAAAATCCCAGATAAAAACATCTCAGAATTAAATAATCAACATCAATCATTTAAATCAAATTGAAAAGCTTTCAGACTGTGTAAGACTCATGACTACAATTGATTAAGTGGGAACTTCAGGCATTCCATTTAATTGCAGAAACAAACCCCAACCTGTTTGTTGGTGTTTAACTTAGTCATTTGTTATTTCAACATTTTAATAAAGCAGTATTCAAGGAGTTTCAAACTCTTGAAACATAGTCTGTAAAAGCCTGGAAATCACCTTAAAAACCTGGCCCTTGAGAGGAAGACAGGAGGAATTCAGCCCCTGCACAAAGAATCAGTGCTACAGCACATGCACCAGTTCAGCAGTGTTTCTTGCCTTGACCTGCTGGCTCTGCTCACCAGCCCTTCTGGGCTCAGCCCAGACAGACTTTCCCAAAGCCTGACATCCTCCCTGGGGCAGCTTGTGGTGAAGGAAACATTCAGTCTCCTTGGGATCATTCATTTCTTGATTCAGAGATACAGTCATTCTACACACAATAACGTTCACTTAAGAAAGATGCCTTTTGTCAGTATTTACAACTGGGAAAGAACCTATTTCAGGTGCAGAGGGTTGAAAGAAGAGGGCAAAGCACCCAGTTCAGAGCAGAGCTTTTCATCTTCAGAGCAGTGACTTGGACCTAAAGTGTACCAAAACTGTACCAAAACTGTAAGTATCTACTCCTGTGGTGAGTTATAATGACACTGAGAGTGAGCTATGGGTGTTTACTAAGTCCTCCTCCAAGCACTTGGAGATACTGAAGGAGCTTTCCACCAACAGAATCCTTAATTACATTACTCTAAACCTCATGGGACACTTCCACAGACCCTTTTGCTGACATTCCACTAGAGGAGGAGTCTCCCAGCTGTCAGCCCTTTGTCAATGTCTTTCACCTTGGAAAATCGACAAATAGCTTAATATAACATGCAGATTTGCCATCAGAATTTCAGGTGCCAAGGCTGACTGTGAACACAGAAGTACCAGCTTCTCTGTGAAGGGACACCACTAATAGCTCCATATCCAAGTATTTCTCCTCTTCCATGCCATTTAAATTGTCTGCCACTTTGCAAACAATGTTGAAGCTTTCTATTGAAGACAGGTCATAGTCCTCAGAAGTCCTTCCCTAATGTGGAACTGCACATGGGACACCATGGAATATTCCACAGAAAAAATATGACCAGCTCCTGTCTTGAGTCACCACACCAGACTCTTCTGAAAACTTTTCATCGCAACCTATTCTCCTAACTATCTGATTGAAATGGGATAAATTAATCTATAGCAATGACATCTTCACTGACACTTAAATCACACCTCTGAGAGTTACACAAAAGTTCAACTATTAGACTTGGGTAGATAAAACTTTGAAATTTATACTTCCAATATAATATTGTGCCTTTTTGAAAGAGGCAGTTGCCACTTTGTACTATTTTATTCTTGCTCATTCCTTCAGAAAAGCAAGTATCTTATTCTGCATTTTTATTTTATGATCTGTGACTAGTTATCTTCATGAAATTTATCTTTTTGTTACAACAACAGCAATGCAAAGTTAGCTTAACCTACATACAAAAATTTATTAAGCAATATAAAAAATACCCTTGGAAGCAGAGCCCAAATTACACAATGTAACACTTCATTCCAGGCTCAAACCAGACAGAATGTATGTGAACCATAACTAAGACCTATCCTATCACTCAAGTCTCCTGGTGTAGTATGTAATGTTTTTTAATTTTGAGCAGTTGTTGTTGTGGTTCTGTTTCACTAATGGATTTTAAACTGTTCCCTCCCCACAGCGGCTTACCAAGCTCCGATAAAAACATAATACATAATTGTTAAACCTTAGATTACAAAATACTGCATAAGACTAATCATAGATATTTATAGTCTGCACAAACTTTGTTTGCTCATCCATGGCAAGCATTTAATAAAGCTAGTTCATCTGGAAAGAAGTTAAATTAAATAATCCAAAATGAACATGATGCATATTCAGAAAAATATGGTGTTTAGAACTAACAATAATAAAATTTAGGCCTTAGGAAAAAAAATAACAAAGTCTGTAATTTGTTTCATTCTTCCCCCCATTTATTTCTTCTTACTACCAAGGAAAGAAAATACAGGCTAATTTTCTACCAGCTTGGTAATTGTTTTTTAAGAACGGAAGTTCTGATAACTGTCCCTTTCTATTTAAGCGCCAGCTAAGAATATAAGAAGGATTTTTGTAAATTATAAATTGAGAAAGACAAAAGTATGACCATTTCTTTCCCAGTAAAGGACTCAAAATACAGGAATTTCCCTGCCACAGGCACCCCACAGTGAAGCCAACAGCTTCAGGACCCAGATAGAATGGCAAGGTGAGCACCTCCCCAGGAACAGGTACCTGATAGGGTCTGTGTGGTGCAGAACAATGTTAACTACATTATGGAGCCCCCTTCGGTGGAGTTTTGCTATTTCCTGTAACAATTAAACCCACAGCAGTAATAATAATGCTGTGATTTGACTCTTTGGCTTTGACTATAACAACAACAACACATTCTGGTCTTTCCACACAAGGTGTGTTTCCTTTGTGCCTGGAACAGGGTGTATAAACTCATGCTGTGCTCTCTGCAGTCTGACCTGGCTCTGAATTTGTTTTGCAGGTACTGAGCTCAGGTAGAAATGTCTTAAGGCCAAAGAAAGGTGGGGATTTCATTTCATATACTGTATGAACAAAAAGTCACAATTATCCAGCTCATAATATTTTCAGGAGAGCTCACAGGAGTGAAGATGTGATACATATTACCATCACCATCTAAAGAGTTCTTAAAAGGCATAACCTGCCACAACCACTCCTACCACTCTCTGCTCTTTATCACGGAACATTTTCTAACTTATGACATACTCCCCTTCTTTTTACAACTTTAAACCAAGGCTTATATCTGCAGTCCCCCATCACACTAGAAAGTACAGTAAAATTGTATACTGTAAAATTTAATACTCTAGCATATTACTTATTTTTTAATTTAACATCCTGCTTTGGTTTGGTTTGCTTTGGTTTTCCTTTTGCAACTGATTGAATCATGATGACTTTAGCAGTAACAGGAAAATCAAGAGTTAGGAACTGAATATGGAAACTTCCGTCATTTCTTGCCAGCAATTGGGGCATTCTGAGCTGAGAAAATGACACTTTTCCTTCAAAGACGTGGAAGGAAAGAAAGAATCAGCATGACCCAAAAGATACCTCCACATTTCTGCAGCCAGGACTGCGGAATTAAAATGACAGGAACGATTCCATTTTTGATGGGTGCTCATGAGACCTTCAACACACACAGCCCAGAAGATGCTGAGATAGCTATAGTAGTTTGAAAAACAATGTCAAAGTTACTATGGATTTGCTACATAATTTTTTTTCCAACTTTCTCTTAGCAACACATGCATTGAAACTTCTGTTCTTCATCATTTCTCTTTGTCTCCTTTTAAGTGTCAGTTTCTCAAGATAACAAATATCACTAATGTTTTCTTTAATAGCTCTTGTGTTTGTCTTCTACTCTGAGCTTAAATTAACAGTGATACGTATACATTTTATAGATGTTGAATAAAAAACCACCAGTCTCTACTTCCTGACAGATGTGAATGTTAGCTCAGCTTGTCTCAGCACATGTGTGTAGATCTGGGGCATTCTGTCTGCTCTGACAGGTTTCTCTCCTGCTGAGCAGCACCCCTGTGAACCTGCCAGTGCTCACACACAGGGCACAACCAAGATGCCTTTCACCTGAAAGGAGGCTGGAAGATGTGCCAGAAGGACGCAGGAAAGGAATCCTTCCCACCCAGAATGAGAGTTCCCTTTTGAAGACCTGCCTAGGATTAGTACAGAATGTAATCTCTGCAAAACAGTGTAGTAGTGGGAGTGCCATCTTTTTCACTTTGTACATTCATTTTTTAGCCTGCACTACTTCCTAACACGGACTTTGTGATGGAGTATTGTCATGGCCTATAAAGACTGGTTTGTTTTTTTTAAGGCATAAAAAAATAAAGTTTTAATGTTGGTTTACAGATGAGCTTTATTTTTATATCCTGGCAGAGTTCCTGTTGCAGAAGAATATAGTCTATTCTTTAAACATGACTTTTGTTCCTAGCAGTCTGCATGTTGTTGTCTTTGCACTAAGAAACAAAACATTTGTTTTATTTCCACTTTAGTCACACCACTTGTGAAAAAAATAAACCAAAACAAACCACCAACCAAACTGGAATATCAGTTACTCACTGTCGTGCATAAATCATTACTCGAAATTGGCAAAATGTGCTTTCATCTAGGATGCTGGAGCATTACTTAATATTTTTATGAAGTAATCCTTGTATCACTGACTTCAAATTGGCCATGAAATATCATAATTCTAGGGATCTCGATACTGCCAGAGCATATTTTCTAATTTAACTTCAATATTCAGCTCACGTAATCTACAATTTAATGATAGTGGAGAAGATAATCTTGAACTGTTCTTCATGAAGATAGAGAGCACTTTTAAAGCTATTAATACCATTAGTATTTGCAGTGCATGCTAAAACACCATCTCCTTTATTTTTACTGCTAAAGCACAGCCCTCCAGAAGGGGAACAAGTCAACGACACTCACACAGATGTAAGATGCCAAAGCACGAGGCAGATTTACTGCCAGCTGCCTTTCACATGCATTGGTGTCCTAAATCAGCTCCAGCACCACACTAGTGCAGGGCAATTCAAACCCCAAATTCAGATTTGCCCTGCGACATGGAAGGGCTAAAAGCATGCAAGGGCTCTGAAGCTGTGGGTAACTGGGGACCACTGGCTATGTTCAGTTCCCAAGTTCCAAACATTCTTTTGAGCATTTCCTTGGCATTTCAACTCTTTATGGTGATTTTGTAATTTTCAAAAGCAAGCTATGGTAATCTTGTCTTTCTTTTTCAGGCTATTACCATAGGAACTTTCTCCTTAGAAGCTTTTCTTTAATTTCTTTCCCCTCCATTCCCAATTCTTAGGGAAACAGCAGCGTGGAGCAAGAGGTGAAATTACAGGCAGCCAGGTATTAGAGACACAAAGGATGGCTGAACGTAACAGGTGTAAAGATACAGAGAAACTGTTTAGGTTGTTTCAGTGAATAATGTCAAATCCAACATCTAGACAGCTATTATTTGGTTTTTAATACAGACAGGATATGATCCTTCTGAAGGGTCTAACAGGCTTCCTGCTCTTGAGCAGAGGCAAACAGAATGTGTCCTGGAGTACACATCCAGAAATTAAAATGCATCTACATGGAAACATGCAAATGGGTGTAATTGTGACTAGTTAACATGCTGAGCAGGTTTCTACAATGTTTTTTCCAGCATGTTAGTAAGATTAAAATTAAAACCAGCCCTGCATCTCTCTATCCTTGCATCTGGTGGCAAAAACTTCAGTTATTCATCTCTTAAGGTTATCCACTATCTAGATACCTGCCTTCCTTGACTATTTTTCAGCCTATTCTCACATTTACAGCTCTGTGTCACTCTCCCTAGCCTCTATTTAGAAATGAAGGAATCATATGCACATTTTTCTGTGTATCAGTATTCCTTCTGAAGCTCCCAGACCTGAAAACTTTACCTGGTAGACATCAGGACTGAATGGATAAGTGATTGTTATGTTGTTAGAAAGCAAATACAAATAAGCAGCCTTATACATTCAATTCTTTCTTCATTCAGTTATTGTTTTAGCAGAAGTTAGAAGAGCATCACTGAAAGACTTGGATTTAAACAGGAAACATCATTCTGGAAATTACAGTATAAACGAAATAAATGTTTCTTAGAAACTTGATAGTTCTGAAAAATCAGGGCAGGGAAAGTATTCCCTATTTATGAAAGCCTCCTTTAAGCAGTACCCTACAGCAAATTAAATGTTTGGTTTTCAAGGTGAGTCTCTGGTGGGATTTTTTTTTATTCCTTTTCAAACATACCTGTGATTTGTTTCATAAATGTGAGAATGCAAGGTCACAATCATAATTTTTTCTCCCCTCAATAATACAAGTATTGATAACACTGCCAAAGCTTACGTCATGAGATCATGAAACAACCCCACAAAGACACTTGTCTCCAGGGGCATGAGTCGATATACTGGTTGTATCCCAAAGCTTTGCTGCACAGCCAGCTTTAAAGAAGTGTTCCTGTTATTGCCAGCACTGGGGGCTACGCACAGAAATAAAATGCACATACTAAAGATACAGAGGGACAACTGCTTTAACAGAGAACTACCAGTGGGACAGCCCCTCGGGCCCCATGGCGCTGTGCCAGGGTTCTCAGCAGGGACAGGCAGAGCAGCACAGCCACACCAGGACAGCCCCTCTGCACACACACACATAGACACACAAACACACACACAGAGGGCACACACACAGACACACACACACACACACACTGAAGGCACACACACACAGGGCACACCCAGCCCTGGTAGCAGCAGTGCAGCGCTGAGCCTGTGCTCACTGGCAGTGCTTGCCAGCCTCCCTGGCTCTGTCCCAAGCAGTCCCTGAGCACGGGCACCCAGCACGTCACCCAGCAGCTTACACGCCCCTCAGCTCTCCCCTCATCCCCCTTCGGCCACCTCAGCTGTGCCACACACCTCTCCAAGGGCTGCAGCAGCAGTTGGTGGCATAACGTTAGTGGTTGCTGCAAGTTAATACCAAATGGACATTAAATGCAATCAAGACAAACGTTAAATGGAGAACAATGATCCTAAAGGTCTTTTGTGACCTAAATAACTGGTCGTGTGAGCTCTCTCAGGCAGCAGGTGGGATCCAAGCTGCCACGGTTCCAGGAGGAACCTTCTAGAAGGAGACGGCCAACAGATGCTGCTGAGTGTGTTAAACTTTGAAACATTCCATAAGTGCCACTTCAGTGCCAGGCATAACATTTGCAAAAATTTAAATATAAACGCTTTTTTGCTGCCTCTCGCCCAGCTCACACATCCTCCTGAGCCATGTGCTGGGTGTGCAGGCAGACTTGCTGCAGGCATTTGCTGACCTGAACGATGATGGCCATACCAGAGTCTTTCTAAATTTTGCCATGGTAAAAAAAAATGAGAAAACTTAGCATATGGACTGCCAGTTTCTGCTTTGCTGAATGCAAATTGGAAGAATAGATGAGAGACCGCTCATGTCTGAATAGCCGTAATTAAACCAGAGACTGCTGAACAAACGGGGTGCAACACTGTGGTAGGAATGCTGAGTTTTAGCCTCTCTTAGACAATAGCATTGCCCCAGCCTTAAACTGCTGGCATCTAAAGCCAACCTATCTCCTAATAAATAACACAAAGCACAAGCTTCTGAAGTTTGGTAACTCTTTTGGTGCACCCCTGAACTCTAAAGCCTCTAAGGACAGCCTGCAGCATATGATATTTTAAAAGATGTTGTGAAGACAGCAAAAGAATAAAAGGTCGTGGTAACCAATGATTTAACAGATTGTGGGTGGAGAGGTTTTTGCGCTTCTGATAATTAATTGGCAGGTTTAGAGAGCACAGTTCTTAATTAAGCTGTAAATACGTGTTGATGAGCAGCATGATTTAATAATGATTAATGGCTTTATCCTGTTACCATAAGAACATACAAAATGGATTTAGTTCTTCCATAATTTAGGAGACAGATTCATAATTTTTTCTCACTAATTTCATGGAAACACATAGTCCCTTTCTGTAAACATAAAGGCTGTGAACTTGAACATGAAGGTTTGGCATGAATCACGTACACTGTGAATGGCTGAAAATGCTGAGCGAGATGTGGAGGGGAAAATCAAAGTATTTCTGAGGGCTACAGTGTCCCTGAAGTTGCACTGGGGTAGCATGTGTGTTATTTCGCTTTAATTCTCTTCCAAAAAAAAAGCAAGCAGCTCTTGCACCACCAGAAGCCCTGCTTTGGTGGAGGTGCTGGAAGGGAAGACCAGCACATGTAAATCTTGTGTCTGTTTTCAGCTGCTGTTTCCAGAAAAAGAGATTGTGTATACCATGGAGGACAGTACAGAGGAGACACTCCCAAGGCTCCAGCTGAAGAGGCAGTGGAACCTCCTGCTTTTACAGTGGTAAGTCAATCTAAGCACAGGTTCCTCAGTTCCAGCAAACCTCTTATCCAGCCTGCACACAATTACTGATTACAAAATTGTTGGAGAGAGCAGAACTGGAAACACAACACAAAAACCCTCTGATACGACATAATCAGCCTAACTCAAAGGACTTCTTTTTACACAAGCAACAATAGAATAGTCAGTGAGAAGGGAAAGGAATGTTTCTGTGCTTCTGAGTGTTAGCAGGGATTGATAAGCAGCCCTTTGCCCTGTGATGTAACACTTAGAATTGCCTCCCATGGTGCAGCACCTTCCTTCTTCCCTAGGAAAATTAGAGAGAATAAGAGTTTTGGGTTCTTTGCCAAAAGATGTTCCTGCTAAAGAAAAACAGGCACATTCATTCAGGTCACACCAGGATTGTGCTCTAAAACAAATCAGGATCCTGCAATTGTTGCAATTACGAAAGGCCTGGACCTGAAAAAAAAACCAAAACAACAGAAAAACAGAGGACTACAAATTACTTAAAATTCTGAACTGCAGCCAGAATGGTTTTTTTGTTTGTTTGTTTGTTTGTTTTTAGTTAGAAGCTTCCACACCTATTCTTTCCACTGAAAATGGTACAAGCTTTCTGATGGATCTTTGTAAAAGTTTGTGTCAATCTCACGGATTTAAAACCTGCTTGAAGAGCATGACCTGAGCTTAACCATGGAGCTTCTACGGTCTCTCTGTATAAATTTTACATAAATGTACAATGCCAGAGTGGTGGTTCACGCAGCAAGAGCAGCTCCTGCCCACACCTTGCAACCACAATTGCTTATGACAAGACAAGGTGGAGGGGAGCAGGAGGGGAAGACAAGACTTTATAAAACCTCCCTGTGGTATCTCATGGTAATTCACCCTGAGAAACACACAGTTTTTCTTAGGAAAGCAGTATTTTAAACAATGCTGCTTTTTAGTGCACAAGATGGGGACCAGAAAAGCAGCAGAACACCTCAGAAGCCCGTACACAGTAAACAATTCTTGTTTGGCAATAGATGTGGAAAAACATAAGAAAAGAGTAGCCGAACAAATCTTTGACTTTGTAATAAAAAGCTTACTTTACTCTTGGCCCATTTGCAAAAGCTGTAGTGAAGATGATTAAAATGGAGCAAAAAGGAAACAGTATTTGCATTCATTCTGGTAATAGAATATGAAATTAAAGCATGAAGGGATTAATGTTTTAAAGCTTGACTTGCAGTGATAAAGCTAAGGTATTAGAAGAGACAACATAACCGGTACAGGATAGACAAGCAAAGAAAAAGCAGCACATGCCTTAAAGATGAGCAAGGCAACCTAGAATGGAATTACAAAATGATTAATCAATACAAATGAGAAAGTGTACAAGGAAAGAGAGCTTGGTGAGACTTCTTATGGGACTCAGCACTGCAGCCGCTTAAAGATAATGAAAGGAGCACAGCAAAGCCAAAGAAACGCTTTCATTCAGCAGCAAAGTCATTTGTGAACAGTTTAAATTACCCTAATCACCTCCCCTCCAGCCGTCAGTGTGCTCTGTCTCTTTAGTTATTTAAAAAAAAGAGTTTGGGGAAATGAGTTCTGCGAATCTAAGCTGCAAAATAATTATACGCACACCGTTTTAGCATTTTAACAATGCAATCCCAAACATTTGTTCTCATTAGAATGCAAATCGACTCATTTAATAATCCCACATGAGAATTCCACCACACTCAGCTTAAAAAGCGCAGTGGTATTCAAAATATTATTAATAAATGCCAAATATGGAACAGCCAGTTTGTTTTGCCAGCAGCTCAGGGTAGATAAAAGACATATAGAACATTTTTTCCAACCAAATTTGTTTAATTGAAATTTAACAGTGGGAATGGTGTGGGATAGTCTTTCTAAATATGAAGGTGACAGTACCTTCTCCCTAACACAGATACACTGACATGCACTAAAGGCTGAGCACTACAGCCTGCCATACAAATCAATGACATCAATTTGCTTCAAGTAGAGTCCAATTTCAGTAAGCTACTTCACTATTAATAGTTTTAACCTCTGGTACCAGTTCAAAGAACTGTCCTGAATTGTGTCATTTCTGATTTATCAATCCAAGTGGTAGTGTCATATTTTCAGTACTGCTGCAGAATTTTGATAATTAGAGGACTGAAAAAAAACCTATTAAAGAAAAAAAAGCTTAGTAATACTATAATAATCAGACTTTTTCTATAATATTTACCATCCTATTCTTACTCTGGAATGCCATATATTTCTATTGCTCAATAAAGTATAATATTTCATCGCCATCACAAGGAGATCTAACTTAGAATCAGATATATTCTAATGGCACTCCCTAAATAATTAAGAAATCTGTAATGACCAGAACAGATACAATTTAAAAAATCTGACCTTGAGACATCTGTTTTAATGAGTAACTCTCATGGCAATATATATTAGAAGCAAGGTAGAGATAGCAATACTTTCTCCAAAGTCTTGATAGCAGTAAGAATTTCAAATTGAATCCACAGTCTGCCATTCCTAGAGCGGGCATCACAATTCTAGGAGGTAAAAGCCAAAATGATGGCTCTGATCTGCTGTTCCAAGACTATGATTCAGGCCTGATTCATGAGGGTTTAGGGAACAATCTGCTTTCTTCTGAGAGGGACACGTTGTGCCCCTTTTCTCGTTCAGAACAGCCCGGTACCTCTAATGACACGGCCCACAGAGTGTGTCAGGAGGGCCATGGGCATATCCTGGATAGGATTCCAAATGCCAGCCAAAGCTGCTGGTTTCCTGCTCTCTTCCTCCAGGTTTCCTTCTCTGAGGTCTGTTGCTTCCAGAACCTGCCATGGTGTCCAAGACCCCCATCTAAGGGTGAGTGGGGAGCAATCCAAAGAACATGTCTGGCATATTGTGCATACTCACTACTGAATGTTTTTGCAGCACTGATTAGGCCAATGAAGCAGCTGCTGAAATATTAAAAGTCTTTTAGAGCTAATACAGTATGACAACAAAAACAAATTAAATATTGTAATATGACATGGAGTATAAATTGTCCTTGACACAAAGTTATAAATATCTAGAGAATCTTTATTTGTTTTGAAAATGTCAGCTTGTCAGAAATTTTCTTCTGACTGTTTTAATTACCTCTACATTGACGCACATTTAAGCCACAATAAACATTTTAGAAGTCTCAGCTTCAGGTTATGCAACTACGTTGTTAAGTACCCACTTCTGAAAAGTTTAAGACAAATTAAAAGGATTTCAGGTTTTCTGCCTCAGAATGCTGATATAGAACCCACTTCTTCCTGCTGCATAAAGCTCCGTATCACATGCTGATCACTCGACTGGGTTACAGACACAAAATAATCCAAGGCACTCGTCTCACAGAGGCAATGCCAGCTCTGTTTCTGTGGATCACAAAGTGTGCCATAAAGTTTAACTCCTTCAGAGTCTCGGCAAGAGGGTGTGATGAGTGAGGATGTTACACAATGAGCTGCACCTACACCACTCCTCCAAATTCGTTACTCAGTCCTTTAGCCTGTATATATAAATATGCCATAATGTAATGAAGTGAATCTCCCAGAGACACATAACCCACAGATGGACTAATTTAGTTTACTGGCAATGTGATTGCCCAGTAGCAGCGAGGTAATGGATAATTTTCCATTGTAGGCTACTGTTAAGGATGTCCTAATAGATTGGTTTCCCTGATTTTTTACCTGGGTACTTACACAACCTCCTCTATTAAAATTTCTGAGCACGCAAAACCTTCAGTGGATTTGTCTTCACAATTGTCTTAGAAGGCAAATGGCACAATTCTCATTTCACTGCAGGACACAGTGGCTCTGCCCTGGGAACAGGAAGGCTCCAGTCACACAAGGCACAGGGAGGTGACGGGGAAGGAGCTGCACTTCTCCTGCAGTCGGGTTATGCATGTGCACAGCGCCATGTCTGCAGCTTCTAGTTCTGGGGCTCTCCTCGGGAGCAGAGAACATTCACAATG
Source organism: Anabacerthia variegaticeps (assembly GCA_035583185.1). Taxonomy (NCBI): domain Eukaryota; kingdom Metazoa; phylum Chordata; class Aves; order Passeriformes; family Furnariidae; genus Anabacerthia; species Anabacerthia variegaticeps. Next base: position 5,720,857 of record JAWWEW010000028.1, read on the forward strand.
GACTGAATCCTAAAAATGCACTCCTGAAGTTCATGGAAAAAGAGGAATACCAGCACAGCAGTGTTTTTATTTAATTAAAGATGCCTGCTTGCTTATGTTTTGTATACTTTGTGTAACACTTAGCCAATCACACATGACAGTATACAATTATTCTAGGAAAACTTGCTTAGACTATATTTGCCTCATGCTTTCAACCATTCCAGACATGCAATTATTACACAGTTGTGTCTGGGAAATTATCAAAACAGTATGGTATTTATAAAAGCGAGAGCAAGCCCACATACACATTATCAAATTAAACTGTGGTAATGTGCTTTTTCACAAGATTAAAATTTTTATAGCATAATTCTGCAATATCTTATTGCTTCATGGAGTTGTGGCACTTAGAGTCAGTGAAAATGTCTCATTCACGTTTTTATGCCCCAAAACATTTCAGGTTTAAAAATGAAGCTTTTATAACTTCAATTCCTTGATCAATGTAGAAAGAAATTATGAAAATCATCATCTTGGTAGCCTCAGAGCTTTGTCCATCCCACTTTCCTGGCTGCATCCCATGCCTTGTGGTTTACCACACAGTTTCATGGGAAATTAGAGCACTTAAAACACTTCCAAAATCTATCCAACAAATCATCTACAGCAGGATTTACAAAAGGCACTGGGTTTTAGTCAGCTGAAGCGATAGTAGTGCTTAGTTGCTGCCCATTGTATGCATTGTATGCACCCATTTGGCTTTATTGTGGCTGTACGAACACAAAAGCCCCTTGGCCTGTGCCTGGGTACAGTCAGTGCCCACTGACTGAGCCCTGTCATGTCACATTGAATCTGTAGTGCTGGACCTACTCTTCATGCTATGTGGTCATGGAAATAACCTCTGCTCCAGACTAGGGCAGAATAATCTCTTTCTCACACAGCATTCCCATGGTGGGGAAGAGGAGAAGAACCAAAGCAAAAGACATTCTGCTCCTTCCCCTCCCCTTGCTCCCTGAATTAAGGAACAAAAACTCCCCGGTGTCCAGAGAAGCTGCTGTAACTCTGCCAAGCTCCACTGCAGCTCAGCGTGGGACCAAACTGCAACAGCAAGGGGTTCTCAAGGCCTCTTATCTACACTCATTAAATGGAAGGAAGCACAAGTGGTCTTTGCCCTGAGAGAGGAATTTACTGGGCTTGCATTTGGGGAGGGTTTTTTGTTTGTTGGTTTGGGGCGTTTTTTAGGACAAGCAAAAATCATGCCTAATGGAAATACCAGCTAAAAGTACAAAGCGCCATTTGTAACATTTTTTTCTAATTTCCTAACATTCCCCATGGCAAATATCAGCAAGACTGAAAACTGAATGTCCTTACCAAAAGATCTACATGCACCACATTCCAGTAGCCTTAACCAATAAACAAATAAAAAACAAGCCAGCCATCTAAGAAAGAAATTATGACAGATTCGATAACTGCCTTTATCATCCTTTATCACATTAATTTTTCCTCTTATAGTTTGGTTAAATGTGTAGCTGCTGGTGGGTTTGGTTCTTGGGTTTTTTAAAACATACATATTATAAATCAGGAGGCTCCAAAGGAACTTTAGGTAAAGCTAACAACCCATTTACAAATCCCTCATTTCCAACAGCATTAAAATTCTGAAGGCTGCTGCTTCTTAATTCTACATAGGCAGGACAATTTGCTCCAAGGTTTTGTTACATTAATTTTGTATAACATTGTTATGCATTATTAGATTCTTGCTAAAGTACACACTGCTGAAGCATGAAGTGGAGAGCACAGACTGAAACCATCCCACAGTTTACAGTACTGCATGCTATAATAAGTTTAAAATATTGCTCTTATATTTTAAATATTTGTAACCATGTAACTTGGGGAAAAGAGAATGCAGGGTGGAAAGAACATCAGTGCAGTGGCAAATCTTTTTAAAAGAACAGAAAAACTATTCCAACTTTGGAAATGCATCCAAGTTCTTCCCTAACTGGTTTGAATAAGAACAGTGGTAATACAGGCTGGTATAATTGGAAGTTATCTTTGTACTCTCTTTGGAAAAGATAACGTTTCGAGGCAAATTTGACGCTTCAGAATAAAATAGAAGATTACTTATGAAATTGAAAAATGTAGGGGGAAAATCCCTGCTCTGTTAATTGCAGCACATCTGTTTGAAAAGCTCTATTAAACTTTGCGTGTTTCTTCTTAACGTTTCTTATGCCTTTCCCACACAGTGGCCTGAGGGGACAGTATTCAGAGTCCACCCAGAGCTCTGGGTCTCCCCTGGGAATGATCCTGTCTGATCCTTTCACCTCTGCAGATCTGAGCACAGCTCCTTGAGTAGCCCAGGAAGCCTCACAACATCCAAACCATTCCTACTGCACTTGTGTTTAGCCAGACAACAGAACAACAAACTCCCACCAAACTATCCGTGTGGGGAGCAGGGACAGGACTGCAGGGTCAGGGGACAGAGAGGGGACAGGAACTGGAGAGCTAAGGGGTGCCAGAGCCATCCAGCCTGAAGGATGCTGAATTGCAAGTGCCCCAGAGACTCCTTAACAGCCACACTGGTAGAACGGGACTGGATGACTGGGGCCACGGGGGATGGAGAACTGGCGGGACCCCCAGGCTGGAAGGGGCAGCTTTGCCCGCAGTAGGAAATGCCACGGGGGGCCGGTGTCAGTGCCAGCACTGGGGCCAGCGCTGCTTCATGGCCTTGTCTGCAGCCTGGACAATGGCATGCCCTGCACTCACAGGCAATTACACTTTCCCACTGCCTTGGGAGCTTGCTTTAGAATTGATTGAGGAAGTCTTATTATTAAAAACACATAGAAGAAGAAATGAGATGATTGATCTGCTTCTCTATATATACATTTTGTAGAAGAACTAACTGATTATACTGTCAGTATCAAATATGACCATTTGTGTATTTCACTATTGAATAATAAATTATTGTGGTTATTTAAAATGTTTATAATGAGCACCTTGTACTTGGAAATCAGTGTCTTTATTCAAATATTATCTATTACTACATGAAGACAGACTGATATTTAGAACGGTTTTTGTCAGAAAACATTCCATCATCACTTTTGCAGGACAAATACAAAAATAGGAAGTTGATATTTTTACTAAAATCTATAGTATACTAAGAAAATACGAAGACTCAGTGCAGGTTAGTGGAATTTGATTAATGAAGTTACATAACATTCAGAACAAATACCTAATTCAAGCAGCTGATATATTCTGCTCACTCGTTCACATTATTCAGAAAACTATTAAACAAACCAATGATAAATATGTTCCTGGAATCTCTATTGCTGTGAGGAACCAATGAGCATAAAACCTTTAAGATACTCCAAATCAATGAAGAATCAAAAGCACCATTTCCAAAATCTTGCCTGGTGAAAATGTTGTCAGCAGAACTCACACACTGACAGGCATACACACCTGTTAACTCCAAACTCAGGAGTATTTCAGAGGAAAAGTGTAATGGCTCATTAAAGCTTGATGTGTGATTGAAGGCAGAAATGTCACAGTTCAAAGTACGATGCAACCGAAAGAAATCATGGAAAGCAAAACACAAAAGAATAATCTGTGCTGGATGGATTTTGAAGGCCCCATAACTTATCAGCTGAGGAACTGGAGATTTATACAACAGTAAACATGATGATCTATGTAATACAGACATTTTCAGTTCTTTACGTCACACAAAAACACAATCAATATCAAGCAGCAGATCAAATCAAATCAAAACAAATCAAATGCACTTTTTTTTTTTTTTAAATAATTCCAGGAGTTGAATTTTCAGTAGGCCACTAAAATATAAAGGTCCACACACATTTGTGGAAGGGTGAAAGATCAGGAAAAAATGAAAGAGTTGAAGTTATTTTTTACTAGACCCAAAATAGAATTATTCTTCTGAAGTTATGCAGGAGACACTGATGAAGAAAGATGGTCAGTAACATATTGCAATTCATCCTCACAAAGAACTGCTTTGACAAAGAGCAGAAATAAAGGCAGCGAGTCTGAAAAGCATGCAAGGAATAAATATTCTACTTTTCCACAGAGTATTTACAAAAGTTATTCTTAATCTAACACATTTTAGGAAGGACTAGAACTGCTCTTCAAATCTTTCTTCCAACTGAAAGGTTCATTATTTTTTTATGTCAGTGAATGCAGAAAACTTGGCTAATTATGTATTATTTACTTGTCATAATTTTAAATGGCTTTTTCTAGGCTTCCTCTGAAAGATTGTGCTGCAGTACCCAGCACTGTCAGCACTGCTAACACAGAGGTTAAATGTTCTTTCTTCCAAACAGGCAGAACAAGAAATGCCGGATGAAAGGGTGTTACATCTTTCTAATATGGTTTTGACTTGCTAGTATTTTTGAGTAACTTACTTTATGTATTCTAATAGACTGAACCAATGATTCTAGCAGGTAAATATTCAAATTCTGCATTTATATTCTTTTGTCTTGATGTCAGTAATAATTACTAAATTAATTTCAATGTTTTGCTTATTAATAGCTTGATGTGTTTTCCTTCAAGATATAAACATTCAGAATGCAACCATTCAAAACACACTTCACACAGCATGCTTTAAGACAGGCTTTGCAATAATTCCAATCATGCTTTTATCGTTCTTTTCTATTGTCATTTCATAGAGTAGGACAGTGTAGAGGAAAGAACTGATTTCAATTTTCTCTTGAGCTGATTTTAATTGTCTAGTGGGGGGAATAAAACAACAGAAATGGAAAGAAATTAGATTTGGAAAAACATTTTCAGACAACATTTTGGGAACTGTGTGTTTACGAAGGGAGGGATACACGGAAGGAGAATTCTTGCCTGGGGTTATGTCCCATGGAAGTCTCCCCTGTTGACTGGGATTCTGCTTCCAATTGTATCACTCCCATGAAAGGGAATAAGTAAAATGGTAGATTTAAAAAGGGATTGCCAGTTTCTAAGGTCTCTGAAAACATCATCTCTAAGAAGTAATTTGCAAGTGTCAGCTCTGGAATAAAATACACTGTCATTCGTATGGAAAAGTGGGAAATAGAATAATGAGACAAGAAGAAATGGGAATTCTAAACTTATTTTGGTGAAGTATCTGAAAAGACATAGCAAATGCTATTGGGGTAATATTTGAAGCAATAAAAGACATTGGATCTGACAGGGTAAGAAGCACTGGGGGGAATGCAGAGGTCAGGAGAACTCCCAGCCACTGCAGGCTGTTAACACACTCTCAGAGGACTCTTGACTAATGGGTTGCCATGACACAATACTGAGCAAGCATTGTATTCAAGAGGGGAGAAGATATTGCTCACCAAAGCTACTGAGAAGGATATTAATCACTTCACTAGGGTTTGATTCAGGTCTTAATTCAGGTGAAATATGGCAAGATTTCATCTACATGTTTCTGCAGTCCAGAAGAGAAGACTTTAGTAGCTGTGTGGAATCAGATGTTGATACAATGCTGGCTTCTCATTCTCATGACCTTCAATTTATTATTGTGTATATGACTGACCCATAACAAATTTTATGAATGTTGATACTGCTGATATACTTTAGAAACATAAATACATCCTCTTAGTACAGCTAGAGGTACTTCTAGTACAGCTAATAATCCTCTGTCTCCACAGACGTTGAAGGAAGAAAAAGACATAACTAGTTTTACTTTTTTGACTTGAAGGGAGACATTCAGCCAGTGATTATTTACTCTTTACTTAGAATCACAGTTTGCCCTGCTGGCTCTACGTGAGTGGCTTGCAGTAATGGAAAATCTATTTGCTTTTAGGAGAGCATAAGGTACTCAACCACCATAAAGCTTATTGTCAAACTAGTGCTGGCTCTGCACAAAATGATTTCTAATGTTCTTCATTTTATTATGTTAAATGAATTCTCTAGTGCAATTATTTTGCAGTGGATCATGGGGGTAATAAGCTAATTGTTACTTGTTTTAATTGCTGAAGTATGAAGTGTCAATGATTTATAAGTAATGAAGAAGCTGAGATGAAGTCATAAAATACTAAACGCCCATAAGATCAAGCAGTGCACTTCTGCAGAGAGGAAGACTTTATTTCCCAGTGGCAAAAATGCTGTATGTTCAGCCTTTCAGCAGTAAGATAAAGACAGAAGGAAAGCATTTTGGCTCCTTTCTTTCCAGTTCCTTTCCAGGCAATGAAAACCCCAAGATTCCAGTGCTAACAGAACCTATTTCATACAGTGCACACGAAGAGGATGCCATGGACAGCACTCTGGAGCTGCTGCAGGACAACATTTTGGTACAGCTTTCTGCAGTCAGTGCACCTAAACCAGTGAGCGTTCAATCAGCCGCCCCTCCTTTGAACTGCAATACAGTTGTTTGAAGAAGTGATTTATATTAGTGTGATCAAGTAGAGTTTAGCTTTGCATGATACAGAACAAAGTCATATTATTCATTTGCACTGTTTATAATTAAGCTGTCATACAGTGGGTGCTTTTCCTTGATCCAAAATATATAGCTATGAAAATCAGATGGAAATGCATAATTCCCTGTTGCATTGGTCCACAGAGATGGATGAGGGAAAAGCTGGTTTGTTTCTTGACTTAATATTTCAAGCAAGGTTCTAAATTTCAAAGACTTGACATAAATAAATCTGTGTGTGTGAATTTCCAAACTATATTTTAAAATAGTAGCGATTTATGTTCAATAACTCTTCAAAACTGTGCAAATTTCATGGCACCAGAAGTTAATCAAATAAGTCTTTTTAACTTGCTCATCCCCAGTGCAAACTGTAAACATACAGAACACAGAATTTTGATTTGAGTCTATAAGCTCAAGGAACATGGGAAACTTTCATCCTTACTAACATGAACTTCAAGACTTTGAGGCTTAATCATTTCCAGAAATCAAATCTCTGAAATATCATCAGAATATCTTTTTACAGAGACTATCTGGAAGAAGAACATGATAATATGTTCTGAAATTTCTCCTGTGTTAAAAATTGAGAATCTTCTGTTTTCCCTAAACCAAATTTCTTAGGTATTTTGAGCAACACTACATTAGCAAGAAAAGGATCAAAATACCCAAAACAACCACCAACAAAAAACCACACAAATGCACAAGAGAGAGAGAATGTCCAATATAGTATGAACTGTATGAAATTCAACAGTTGGAAAGTAGGAATTTTGGGGTTTTTTAGAATTAGTTCCAATTTAGAGAAGTAATCAAGTATTTCCGATCAAGAAAGAAATAAAAAAGATGATGGCTACAGAGGAAGAGGATGGGCATTGACATAGCTCCTCCTGCGTCTTGCATCTACTTTCTTAGTCTTCCTTTTGACTCTTGTATTTTAAATAAACATCACATCCTGGGCTTAAAGTTTTATCCAAAAACCCACAGATTTGTATCATAAGTTTTGCTTTTGAGCACTGCTTTTCAAAGAAACAAACATTCATAAAGAAGCCCTTTCCTCATCTTTGTGAAAATGCAGCTGCCAGGGAGTTGACAAGAAAGCAACAAGTTCCACGATTTAAGAGTGAGTTGCAAACTTCCCTCTGTGCTATTTAGTCACTTCTAGTTGCTGCGCTCATACACAGAGTTGGAAGACATCAGTGACCAAACTCATGGCATGATTTTCTCATAAACTATGAACATTTCCCTTTTATTATCAAAGGGTTTTCCTGTAAAATGTATGCTCAAGCTACCAGTAGCATAAACCAGCAACTAGCACTATACCAAATTCATGTGAATACACAGGAATTGCACAGTTGAAATTATTATAATTTCACAAATGCACTATTGATTATTCTAAAAGAAAGAAACACTATCTTTATCAATACAAATCACTATATTTTCCAAAGGAAACTGTCCTCACATTTTCAGTTACTATTCAAATCTCGCCAAGAAATCAATAGCTGGTTATAAAATAATACTTTATTATTTTATGTTATACTGTATTATTTTATTACTTTATGTTCTTTGGTCAAGGAAATATATAAATGGAAGCTTCTTTGCTTGGATAAACAATATCCTTTTGGTTGTATGAGTCAGAAGAATTCTTTTAAGAAATTTAAATTTAAGATCATAACAGGATCTCAAAAGCCAGGCTTGGGTTTGTTTTGTGGTTTGTTCTTATTTTGGGTTGGTTTGGTTTTGGAGGGGGTTGAGTTTAAAAAGATACCTTTGCCATGGCCCAGTCCCTAATTCTTTCAGGGGTCTAACACTGCACGTGGCCAGAGCAATGTGAGCACTGCACGGTGTCTGAACGGCTGTTTACCTTCTGTTATAGTGCTGAAGAGGAAATTGAGCTCTATATGTTTTTTATTGGCTTGGGATATCTATCTACTATCTGAAATTACTTCTATTTCCATATCCATTATGTGAATTGGATGTGGAAATTATAGTCTCGGGTTTCTCGTGGCATCTGCACACTAATGCTGATAGCATGTGGACTCAACACCCCTTGGAAATAATTGTATGAGATCACTCACACCATTACATTTGATGCATTAGGTCCATTACATACTCCCAGAGATCTCTGTCCTCACTACTGTAAACTATATCCTTGATAGTGCTGATATCAAGGAGAGAAATTCACCTCTTATTTAATCAAAATAAATGTGATATTTCAGGGTAAAAGCAGTTCCTGTGGAAAATCAACTTCTTGGTCACAGCAGACTTGCTGATCTCAGCCTAGGCAGGATGGGCATCTTTTTTCTCTTTCATAATAAGGAACTTCAAGGGGAGGATGCACTTGGTAAAGGTGTTTGTGCTTTCTGCAGCCAGCAGCAACTCTTGTACCCATTAGCCATGGAATGGTGCAAAGGAGCAGGTTCTGCTTTAAGGGGTGGGGCAGCTAAACCCCCAAACTGCAGGTTACTGCTTTTCAGGCTTCTCAGGTTACCCAGAGACAATGGTATTAGGAGTGTAACTATACATCTGTATACATCACTACCCAGATTTCACTGGGAAATCCCCATAGCTGATTAAACATAGTTCATGCTACATTTTTGCCAAAGAAGTTGTAAACCAGCAAATTTTACTTCTGACACAGAATATCATTTGCTTTTTCTGAATTTCCTTGTTTCTGCTTTTTCCAGTAAAGTTTAACACCACAAGCACTGCTTCAGGCTGCTGTGATTTAAAGCGAACACAGAAAATAAGTCTATTTCCTGTTGTTTTGGTGGCTTGGTTCAAAATAAGTGTTATGAGTGTTGTTTGAACTTTGGAAAGGCAGAACAGTAGGACAAAGAAAATGTGCTCAGCTAGTCCCACAGATGAACCTGGATTTATGTGAGGATAATGGCTTCATTCATCAAATCCAAAGATGAAAGCCACCTGGTAGAGTAGGTATATATAGAATATATAGCGTAGTCAGTGTGGGATAGCTCTTCAGAGAGAACTGTCAGCACCAGGAGGCAGGAGGAAGAAGACTTGAGTGAAAGTGATTTTCAAAATTAACAACAGTTGAATTTGGACAACTATCTGAAAACTGACCATTGTTCAATGTAAGAAGATCAACTATGGGAGTAGTTGAGCTACTATATTTTAGAAACACAATCTATACTTTTCAAATCTATACCTTTAAAGTTCTATAATATGACTTTATTATAATTTCCTCCTAGGAAGATCATTTCCCACACTGGAAAATGGAAGGAATCACTGCCTTTGACGAGATATTTTGCATTCTATAGACTGCAGTGATAACAGGTTTACTGTTTTCAAGGCCCTTATAAAGAATGAAAATGCCCCAAATTCCGGGATTTATGATGAAGCAGGGAAGGGGGAACAGTTTGGGGTTGGCTTCCTTTCTGTGCTGTTTAGTACAATTCCACATCCCTCTGCTTTGCTGAGTGTCAAACAGATGTGTGAGAACAGAGGAAGGAAACCAGTTCCTGCAGTGCTTTGGTATCCAACAGGATTCCAGATGGAAATATTTCTGAAATGGGTACTGTTTCATTTTGAATTTTTAAAATCCTATGTATATCAGGCCATTCTAAGCAAATATGCAATAAATTATGCAGATTCCCAACACACACATGTTCCCCTTTGTTCTCAAAATTATATACCATGAAGAGTAAACATTTCCCCTATTTAATACAAAAAGGTTAATTAAAACAAAAGGAGAAAACAAGACCACAAGACTCCAGCAAACCCATGTTGTTTGCCACGAGTCACAGTTCGCAGACACAAAAAAAGACAAACAAAAAACCCAACAAAAAATCCCACAAAACTACAATCCATGTTCATAATCAAACCATCACCAAGGCCAGACAGACTGCAAGGAGCTTTTGCTGGAATACTGAAATTCAGGTCAAGAATATCTAGTGAGACACTGATTACCTTAACAGTGAGTCTTAACCAGGAGGATTTATGGGTCTGGGGGAAAAAAAAACCAAGACCAAACCCCCAAAAAACCAAGAGTCACATTGCATTTGAAATGAAAACACACAAAGGAGCAAAATGCAGTTTGCTTCAGAGCATGGGCCGAGAGGGAGCTGCCAGACTGAGCCCCATGCCCAGACACTTTGCATATCCTTTGGGCTTCGGTTTTTTTCCAAGCTTTAGAGGGAAAAAGGCAAGCAATTTTCTCTAGAGAGATTTTTATTTTTGAGTCTCATATTAAGAGGAACACACCACAGAAGCCATAAGAAATTATTGATGAAGCTGCATTATTTCCACACCATATGTTATTAAGTGACAAAACATCAGTTGAATATGTCTTTTCAAGAAAGGTTTTGAAAGACTCAGGAGCATTGTCAAACCAGTATAATCCTCTTAGATGTGCCAACACTGAAATAAATTTTATTGCTTCTGGAATTAAGAAGTATAAAGTTGAATGGGAGAAAATCATTAAATGGTTTGATTTTGTGTGTTCTTTTCCCCATCAATCTCAAATGTTTGTATTCAGTAGAACTCTTATTTTATCTCACAAATTTTAAGTACCAGCCATCTGTAATACCCACAGTATTTGAGGATAGATAGATATGAACAGTGTTTATATGAACATCTTAGAAGAAATGCATTTGCACTTTCAGCTGTTGGGAAATATTAGTTGAACATGTTAAGCATGATAATATGAATTCAAAGTAGATGTCAGCTCTCATCATGTGCTGTCATCTAAAGAGGCACCCAAAATTACAGTCTAATGAGAATAATGACTGGGTTAAATCTGTGCCAATGCCCACTTTTATCATCATTTCATGTTTGTGACATCCTCTTTCAGACAGCAGACCTACATTTTACATTTCATACTAGGTATTCTGACCTAAACCTGCATGATATCACATGGACCTTTCAAGAATTTGGTGAGGCTTTACCCCTGTACTGTGGGTGAGGTGTTAACAAGGGCACAGAAGAAATGCAGAAAGGGGTGGACAGTAAACTACAGAAAAGACCACAGGAAACAATTTATGCTAAATTTCACAGGGGATATTAGATTCAAATTCAGCTACTTTTTAGTGAAGGAATGTTAGAAGAAAATGGGAAACAGCACAAACAATCCATTGCAATGACAAAGATTTAGTCTGGGGTTTTTTAAAGAGAAGGAAGGTTAATTATAAATGAGCATTCCCTATGGATATCTCAGGAGATATGTCTCAGGCTATTTCCTATTGACAGGTGGTAGTGTAAACGAAATGTACCACCATGAATTCAAATTGAATTTCAACTGCTCATCATTCATGCTCTGGCTTTAGAACAGGCTGAGGCTATTATAGTCTAAAAGCCATAATGAAAATGGGTATCTTCTGTACCATTTTCTCGTCTCTTTTCTTTTTTTTTTAAGAGGACAGATTTATGACATCATTTAATATTTATCATCTCAAAAAGGTATTTTTCTGGATTGTATACATTTGTTACTTTCAATTAGGTGAAGCAACAAATGGATATTCCATGGTACAAGTATAAAAATACAGCTTTTGGGGTGGAGGGGTGGGCATTTCACATGGACACGTGTCAAATCCAAAGGATTAGTTTTCAGTCCTCAGGCACAGAAACGTTGACATAATGTTATGGTAGGGGTTACCAGTCTCAAAATAGCTATGACTCTTGGAATAAAACAAATATATGTGAACACTCCAAACCCAGGCTAATTTAGTTATCTAATGAGCACAAGCCAGATGCAAACAAACATCACACTGAATACTCCATTCCCTCTCTCTCTTTTCTCCTTCTTGACCTCCCAGTTTGTGTCATGCTTTAGAATTATGCAATTTATAAATACATTTTTGTGCCAGTATGTCCAAGCAACAGCACAGGCCCAGAGATGTCCCTGCTAACAACAGAGAAAGGGCACAGGAGAAAAGGCACATGCTTGTAAGAGTGAAAAAGAGAAGCTAGTGTAAGGAAGAGGGAAAATATCTGCACTAAACTTCTGTGCCTCGCTCCTTGGGGCACTTTTTGCCCTTATCCTCTTGCTTCTCTCCTTGACTCCTGCTGCTGGCTCCAAGGAGCAGCACAAAGCCCCACTGGAACAGCCCAGCTGGGAATGCAGCCCCTGCAAAGGGTGCTGGGGTGGCAGTGCTGCAGAGGGACCCAGATGCTGCAGAATAACTGTAAACTATTCAGAATAACTTAATCTATCATATGAAGTTCATTTTGAAAGCATTCCCATTAACCAAAGCAAGTGAAAAGTATTTAATTCAAAATTAACAATAGTAATTTTTTTTTAAAAAGCACCAGAACATGGTGTTTTTCTTTACTGTTGTCAATAAAATACAATTATTCGTGACATTTGAAAAGATTAAACATAAATGTAAGAATAGAAAGAAATGCTCAATGCTCAGCCTCTCTGAAAGTGGAAAGAGCTCATGTATCTTTATAATATCCCCCTAATTTAATTAATATATTCCTCATACCATCTGGTCTGGCTCACTCACAGTATAACAAAGTAGATCACAATTAAAACATTATAAATCTAAGACAACTTTAGACTGAACACTTTCAAGTAGAGCATCATTGTTAAAAGCTGGGCTGTCAGTACTGTGACAGATGATTCCACGGAAGCTAATTCAGCAGATACTTTACAATGCTCTCTTTGTTAAAAGCATCTGTATATTGATTTCCATATTTGTATTTTAAGACAATCTCAGGATTAGAAAACTAGAGCTCAATGTACAAATGAGGCATGGAATATCTGTCACTTGTCAGATCTGGACTGAAATACGGAGACATAAAATGTCAGGGAATAAAATATTTTACATCTGCAGAGAATAATTAACCAGGCAATTATTACTTGGTTTCTTTTTTGGGGAAAAAGGGCAGAAACTGGGCAGGAAATCACATTTGGCTTAGTTTTTATAAAGCCTTCTCTCTTCCCTTTTAAATACCAGCACATTTGAGATATACATGCATTCTTTCCTATTGAATTTTACTATAAATCAAAACAGATTTTGCATTTTTCAGTATTAATTTCCATCTGAAATGGTTTCTCCATTTCTATGAAAGGGCCTTACATTATCAAAGTCCATGACCAGGTCAAGAGATGAAGGAGAGACATATTAATTGTATTTATCTATTTTTGGTCAAAAGTGGTTCAGGTCACACTGACAGAACTAGAATCAATGTGTAAAAACCCTTTCTTGTTTATTCAAATGCAAATAAGTAAAATCAGAATGACAGCAATAATTACTGTTATTTCTCCTGAACATCTCCATACAGATAGGATGTGAAAATACATGGATAGAAATATTTACTTTTGGTCCATCCCAGCTTCACCCCTTTTTTTAAGGAAATACAACACCAGTTTTTGTCACAAGTTAGGTCATTTCACTACAAAGTAGGCAGAAAACGTTCACCTGCAAACCACAGCCTTGGGAAAATGAGGGGACTTTTCTGTATATTTGATCCCCCAATGGTAGAAGAATTCTCCCAAACACAGGGGGATGTGATTAACCTCAAATATATGTGTGTGTGTATATACATATATATGTATATATAGAGAGAGATATCAGAATAAAACAATATGGAAAGGGTGTTCCTCAATACTTACTGTAGCATAAGGAACTAAATGTTACCCTGGTCTATCAGAAAGAGCAAACCTGAGGTTTTCTTGCCTCATTCTCTTTCTACTATTCACCTCTCACTAGAAGTAAAACTCTTTAGTCCATAGGGTTTATGAGAAAAAGAAAGTCCTTTTGAAATCAGAAATAAAAGACCATTGATGAATTGATACCAGGTTTGTATTTGCACAGGACACGGAACAGTCTCACCCCTGTGTGTGGATGCAACCTTTTGAGAATCTGTACGGCATAATATGATAGTATTTGTACTAATTAAGAGAATAAAGGAGAAAGTGAAATTACAGATTGCCATAAGATACTGTCAGCAGCATCCATTTCCATCCCAGCGCTGTGGGTGCATTTCCCCAGCCTAACTCTGCCTGTGCTTGGGCTGCAAGCGAAGAACACGTTTGCATATCTTCCCAGCCCAGCAGAGGATCAGCCCTCTGCTATCCCTGCCCACATGGGGGAAAGAGGCTTCTCCTTCCTGCTACCGTCACTTCATTTGTCCCATTTGAAGGACCACAGGTTTGAATTAGATGTAATTGAAAACCTGCAAAACAGGGTGAAATGGAGTTTTAGCTGAAAAAGTAAATAATGAGAGATAAAGTGATGCATGTTACCAAATACCATCTCTCTACATTCCCACCAGTTAAACAAATGTCAGAGTATTGATCTGCTCGTACGATGGCTCAGGGGGCCCACTCTGGAGTTTGCTGTGGCTCTCAAGAACTGCAGCAGCAGGTCTCGTGCCAGGGCTGTGTGCTGTGCCAGCCAGAGGACTGTGCCCACGGCGGCAGTGGTGCTGCAAACAGGACACCAGCTCGCAGGGCTGTCTCTGCCTGCTGGGACGGGACACCCAGCACCCTTGGAAGAGCAGCAGCACCCCAGCAATCTGTGCCCAGAGCTGCTTCCCACTCCCCACTGTCCTCGGCAGGCTCAGACACGTCCAGGAGGACTTTGGCCTCTGTGCAGTTCAGCAACACGAGGTCCTGACAGCTCCGGTGGCTACTGAGAGTTTGAGAAGAGCAGCCAAATACTGAGAATGGGCTCCTGAGAGACACACCAGGAGCAGGACAAGGCAAAGCTCCTGGTGGAAGGAGCTCCTCAGGCTGGTCCCCAGCACAGCAGGACCAGCACAGAGGGAGGCTTCTTTCCTCTCGAAGCTCCTGGAGACGCCACTTTCTCCATCACACCCAGGTCACACTGTCCCACCAAACCTCTCTGCACGACTGTGGAGTTCATAAACCACTCTTTAGGGACTACTGTGAATCATCTGCTAATTATTTGGGTTGGGGGTCCTGGACTCAAAAGCAGATATCAAATGTACCTGTGATTCAAGCTAGTCTATCCAGTGGTGTGTCACTTAAAAGGAGCAAAATCCAAAACATTAGCATCATCTTGTTTTGAATATCTGCTCAGCCCTTTTTGAGCTGCATTTTAGTATCTCAGGCAGGCACCACTTGATTTGTGAAGACAATTTAGAGGCACAGGAGATATGCTAATTTCCCATCTTATTATCCTGCCTGACTTCCCCTTTATTTTTTCCTTTTCTTCCTGCCATGAACTGAGAAGGTCCCAGATGGAATTTCTAAATGAAAGCATTTGTGTCCACTTCTCCCTACAGAAAAATTGCTAAGGGAGAAAGTCTGGGGGAGTACAAAGATTGGGTGAGGAGTTAAAGGGAGGACAAAAGGTATCAATGGGAATATAGATGAAAACAGGCAGGAACTGAGAAGAACAAAGACTAAGCATGAAAGAATAAATATTAACTGCCCTCCTATACATATATGCCCTTTCCACAGAATATGGAGTTCCTCAAACTACTTTTCCCTGCACTTCCCACTGAAAGAGTCAAATCAGGCTTCCAGCTTTTATAAAGAAGTAGATAAATAGCTCTTGCACACATAACAATTAATCCCAACATTTTTCATTTTTATTTGCTTCCAATGTGGTAATAAATGCATTTCTCATGGACAAAAGTATTCAGCAGCCTTGCACCCTTTTCACTTTTAAATGCAAATTGAAGAGAGTGGCCTCAGGAGCAGGGGGAGAGGTGGATGTTCTGGCAGTGCTGAATTTTCCCAGCTGCTCTTTCACACCCAGAGCCGAGCCCAGAGCCCAGCTCCCCACACTCAGGCCTGGCAAGGCACACCAGGCTCACAGGAGCTTTGCTCTTGCACTTCCACCTCCTGCAGGTTTATTGTTAAAAACTTCTGCTTACAAACCTCACCGCCATAATTTTTTTACAAACACTTAGTGCAGCAAAGTGCATTAGGGCAATATTTTGCTTTTAGCTTCCTTGTTCCTTGTAATGACCATAACAGGCAATAAAATCTGTCACTAATGTTTGCCCTGGTTCAATCAACACTAGACCACAGCAAAGAGCAGAACTGCTGATGTAGCGCCCTCACTGCCCTGTGCTCAGCTCCTGCTTGCTGGTGATTTCCAGCCACACGTTCCCTGGCCTGTATTAAAAGAGACAGAGATGACTAACTACTCCCAGAATCACAGCAGTAATTGGCAGGCTGTTCTGTGGCTTCAAGGGCCAGGTAATAACAGGGATTCTGAAAGGCTCTCTGGCTGAAGGGGCAGGGGTAGGTTTTGTGCAGCAACCTCCATGGCTGATGGGGAAATCCCAGCTATTGCCTCATGACACAGACCCCCTGTCCCCTTTTCCCCAGAGGTGGGCAAGAGAGGCCAAGAGGGCTGCCCTGCAGCTGGAGGGCACATGACCCAAGAGTGTGCCAAGCAGTGCCATGAACCACATCCTGCTGTAATCACCCGCCGAGCTGAGGGAGCTGAGTGAGGAGGGACAGCCACACAGACCTTACAGCCGCCAGGATCTTTCTTTTCTCCTTCCTGGCAGTGGGAGGGAACACATAATTACAAGTGGTGATTTGCATTAGAGTGTAAATGTGCATTTCTTTCGTTATTCATTCACAGGTTAGATTAACTTTGTGTAGCAAGACATACATAAAAATGCAATCATTTCATTGTCAGGAGCCTAAAGCTAACGTTAATTACAGTTTGAAACTTCGATTATTAATGCATCTTTACCTATTGAAGTGTGAAATAAGCAATAGTAGTTGGAATACACCAATTAAATTAGCTTTTGAGACTGGAATTCATAAATAGGATACTATGTTGCATTTACAGTTAAAATTGTAACACAGTTTTCAAGAGCCGGAGGGTTCTGTATTCTCAACAACAATACATCTTAACATTAATTCAAAAAAGGAAAAATATTGCCCTTTTTCCATAAACCTAAGGCTAAATTATAAGTACACAACAAGCTCTATGTCCCATGGAAGCAGATGCTGTATTTATTCTATTCAGTCAACTATTACAAAAATCAAACTTGCCTTTCTCATAAATCTGGCATAATACACCCCCTGCCCCCTATAAAAGCAAATGGATTCCATAGCCAGAACTAAGCAAATATTGAGTACAGTTATTCAAGAACAACAATTCAAAGAATGAATAGAATTCTTTGTTAGCTCATGACTTTTTTTTGTCCATTCTCTAAGTTTGCCCATTTCACTTTGTTGAGTTGGAAGGTCAACGGTACAAAAATGTATCACCTAAAAAGTTAATATCATAAATACCAGGACGGGAAAATATGTATATAAATCACAGGGAAGCAAAAATGTTTTGCATATATTGTAATTGTTTAAGGACAGAGAAAAATTAAATTTAATTATAAAAATAAAGCTTTAAAGAACAACAGATTTGGACTTCAGTAGAACATACACCATACCTTTCAATTGTGCCAGTTATTGCACTTCTAAAACATTATCATCTTTGGTTCAACCACAGAACAAAATTCCCCTCATATCTTTTGCTCCTCATAAATTCTCTCTCCCTTTTTTACTGAATTAGTTACTTCCCGTTCTGCATTTCTTCCAGATTACTGCATTTTAAAATTAGCCTTTTCTCAGTTTTCATCTTTCCTTTCCCAGTATCCCCATTTCTCTTCAAACAACTTTTCTGCCACCATAAGACACCTCAGAAAGGCAGTGTATTTTTGCCAAAATACACATTTTTAGTGATGAATGGAAGATCATCATCCTTCCATATAATTAAGAAACAACCATCACACTGTAGAAATGGTGAGATTTTGCTCCTGTGCTTTGAACAAATCAGCATCTGGGAGAATGTACTTGATAACTGGATCATAATTTTCGTCATGTTTTGTCTTATCTCCTACCTGTTTGTTATGACTGGAGTCGCCAAATCATTATTAATGCAAACAAAATTAAATTTCTACAGAAAATACATTTATAGCAAGTCATTCCAGAAAGAGATTTTAGCAAATTATCAGGAAAAAAAAAAATAAAATATTTCCGCTTAAAGGAAATTTGACCTTCCTATATGGTTATCACTGGAATTGCTTAAATCAACCAATCTACCACCAAAACCAGCAACTGTTTTTAGGCATCTGTCCATGCATGAGTCCACCCATGACTCATTTGCAAGTAGTTTGGAAGCTTAGAAGCCTTCACCATGCACATTTTAAGTTGGGGTGTTTTTTTTTTTCAGAAACATTTTTGTGCAATAAATTATTCATTATTAGTTACAGACAGCTTTAATTACAGGTACTGACTTAGACAGAAAGGAAAAGTCTGCACAAAGTGATCTAATAAATTAGATATGAACAAGAAGCATGAAATGACAACCTGAAATTAGTAGCATAAAAGCAAATTGTTCCCCAAATTTTCAAGTAGATTGGAAGCTTAAACTTAAACAAAGAATATATTTTTTGGTTCCTCTTAGAAAACTCACTCCTTTGGAAGTGACACCAGGAACCTTGTTATTCATAAGGGACCAAAAAGTGGGGATGAGTGAACAATAATTAAGTAGCAATTCAGAGAAGGATTTTCAACAGCCTTCTGAAGGCAAGAGTACACTAGAGAAAAATATTTAGAGAGAGAAAATAACGTGGAATTAGTTTAAATCCTACAGAAGATAAAACTTAATCCAAAATAAAGTTAGTGACATGCACAGCAGACATCTTATCTCCAAAAAAATTCTCATACGACATTAATTGATCCAAAAAATGTAGATACTTTTGATTTGGCTTTCTTGCAGTTGGGGTTTTGTTTCGCTGTACTGCTGATCCCCAGTTTCAGGAAAGCGACAGATTGCAAAGGGGAGCTGTGCTGCTAGCCAGTGGTTTCGAGGGAATCGCTGATACACTAATCTAGTGGACAAACTGATGAATGAGTTATTTTGTCAGAGTGCTGGGGATGGTAAGGGCAAACTGCAGTTAGAGTGGCTGGGGGAGTCTAGGGCAGAGCTGGGAATGGCAGGTCTGGCAAAGATCAGCCACTTTCCCCTCGTGGGCGCTGCTGCCCTGTTTCCTCCCCAACGGCCAAATTTCCCCACGCTGAGGTTGTTAGGGTGAATACAATTCTCAAACAATAATGCCCTGACACCAGCAACCTCTTAAAAAAACGTGCAAAGTCCTGTCATCAGAGAGGGGAAATCCAATCATGAGACACCTTTTCACCTCCCCTCAGAGGTTTAAATGCCCAGATTTCTTTCCTCAGAGCCACAATGCCAGTGCTCTGACATGTTCTCACTGCCCTCCTCAGCATTTTGTGTTTCCCCCGTGTCCCCCAGGTAGGACACCTCTCCTGGAATAACAAAGCCTGGGTGCTCACAGAGCTCACCTTCCTAAGCAGCTCTGGGCTGATTCTAAATTTCAACTAACACCTTAAAAGCTTTTAATAGTCCCTTGCAACTTGCTCAGACAGGGGAGCATAATCTCCCTCCCCAGATCTCCTCACACCTTTTCCTCTTCCATTCCTGACCCAAACCAAGCCACAGCATTACTCTCGGAGTCTCTTTACACAGCACAGATATTCAGGTCAAGCAGAATTAGAAAGAGCTTTATGGAGACAGTTTTCCTCTTGCTGAGGTGAGGCACAGCATTGGAGCTTGCACGTTTTGGGGTTTTTAATAGCTGAGGGATTCCTGAGACCCAGCTGAGAGCTCAGGGCAGGCCTGTGGAGACGCCACTGACTGTAGCTGCCTCTCCCCATTGTCCCACAATCAGAGACAACCACACTGAAGAAACAAACAAACAGGTCCGAGCAAGCCCACGGGGACAAAGACAGAAGCCAAGGCACAAAAGCTGGGGTTTCCTTGGGATGTTGTGGTGGCAGAGGTGACCACGATGGCCAGCACTGGGCTGCACAAGTGCAGAAAGAGGAGCTCCATCTGTTGTGTAGGAAGTTCCCCTTTACCCCTCCGAAGCAAGTCAAAGGGCTCAGTATATCCTGTAGATTAGAAGGTCACTTCAGGATTTCCAAGTCTTCTGCTTGCTCGCTTCAACTACTACACTGAAAACCAGCACAAGAGTTGGTACCCTCAGATGTCAACCTCATTCTGCCAGAAGCTTGTTTGGGTGGCCCAAACCCAGCATTTCTCGGAGATTTTCAAACAGCCACCACTTCCATGTGCCACTGTATGACTGAGAGTGGGACATTCAGATGTGACAGGGAAGGAGCAGTTTGGAGTCTTCCACTGTCTGCCTCCTCTGCTGCTGTGTGAAGGGAACTTAATGCTCCCATGACTCTCCAGCACAAAAAAAAATTCTGATCACATAATTTCTAACAAGAACAGATTGAAAAATATTATTTAACAATAAATAAGGAAGAGCATGATTATTAAATTACAGGGCTACGTGAGTCTTGCAGTGTTTGGGTAACTGAACAAACACTTGGTCATTTACTGCCTAGTTTAAAATATCTCCAAAACCTTTGCTGACAGGATCCAGTAATTCACAGCATCTTGTATTTATTCTGTAAATCCAACAGATTATATATTTCAACTCCCTTGCACCCTACTGCAGAATTCAAGCAAAGAGACTGTGACTGGAACAGGCTTTAGTTCATTCTAAAAACCTGCTGGAAAATTCATCTTGCTGAACACCTGCACTGTTATTTCTCTAGTTCTCCTGACTCAGTATTAGTACCTCATTCTGGCAAGGAAAACCTAACAGAAGCAAGAAGATATTTCTAGGTCCTGATGGAATATCTAAAATTATTATAATCTTCAGTGGAAAATTTCAGTAGAACTCATCCCATTGCCAATCTGACACTGTAATTCACAGAACACACAGTAACTTTGCACTAGGAAAGTTTCTGTTCTTTAAAATTTTTGATAGAACCCTATTAAATTAACGTTGTAGTTTTAAATCAGCATAAACTTTAAAGGGTAATGAAAATACTTTTAATTATATGAGCTTGTAAATTGAGCACAGCATTTAGTAGATCAGAGGCTTTGCACATCCTTATTTACTGTAAAGCAGTGGGAATCTCAATTTAGCACAGCGATTCAGGTGTATTTAGGGCCTGGTTTGGGAGGGTGTGCTAGGCACAGTAATTCATGGAGGTGCTCAAATACTTTAGCAGATGATATACCAAACCTATACACTCAAGGGCTTTGAGTTTTGGTTTTTACTGGTTTTCATACATGATGTTCATTTTCTTCACTAGGATCCTTATTAACTTTGTCAATCTTCTTTCTCTTTTAGTACAGAAAAAAAACTTGCTCTCAAATTGCAGATGTTAAATTAGTCAAATCAGCAATTGCACACCTTCCTCAAAATGAGCATTAATAGATATTTATACAAATGTGCATGAGCAGAAAGAGGAGATGAAGAATTCCATAGTGTAAGTGCCTATAAAAACATTTTCTACAATACCTATGTATTATGCTGTTCTTCAGAATTATTTGGCCAAATAAAATACTGAGATTGACCCTCAAGTGAAAGAAGCATCAAATACATTTTATTCTCTGTTATCTTGCCAATATTCCAATGACAGGTCAAAATAGGAAACATATATTTAGAGATATATATAGTAGAGATAAAGCTACACAGGGTCCAGATCGAGCCATAGCAATACTGTGCTATAACACAGGACACTCTTGACTCACAGGGTTAGAGATTTGCCATAATTAGGACTTACTTCCTCACAGTCACAATTGCAGATAAAATAATATTGCTTCTAGTTATGCTTCTATTGCTAAATATAATCTTTGCTGTATTTAACTCTTTGTATTAAGGGGAAAGACAAAGCAAATCTGTCATCTAGCAACATAGCTAAGGAAAAGACTGACTTTTCATATTCTGAAATATTAATAAAGCTCTTTTAAAAACAGCGGCAAAAGAGAGTCACATACATGTACATACATAACCCCACACAACTGTGTTAGAAAAATCCAGTAATGGATCCGGACTGACAAAGTATCAGTCATTGCATTTCTCACAACCTGCCATTAAAATATAGCAACAACATACCTCCAGCAGACATGGGACTGGCTGAAATCAGGACCTACTTTTTAAAAGGACAATTAAGATGGAAAGAATTTGCCTACAATGGCAATGGCTGAATAGAAGAATCAACGAGGGCCTCTCTGTTTTGCGCAGAATTTTAACAAATGAAGCTGAACTTAATCCTATATAAACTCATCTGTCTTGGAAGTGAAAACACATTATTGAACTCTACTGCCTTCCCCAAGCCTAGTGTGATTTAGCCATTGATATTTTCAGGAGATGCTGGGGGATGGAGAGATTCTCTCAGCAGCTCTCAAGGTGCCTGGATGGCAGAACCCCCGGGGCCAGCAGCCATGGTGGATTTTCCTAAGGGTCAGATTGCAGTGGTGCACACAGAGAAATAATGTAAGAGGAAAGCCTTGGGCTTGGGTGAGTTTTCTTCTTCCATGACTTCTCCTGGGCACTCACAAAGCCTTTGAGCTCATGAAGGTTCACAAGGTGTGAAGGAAGAAAGTTAAGAAAGAAAAGCCTTGTTTCATACCTGTGTTTTCTGAGAGTGCAATGATGTGCATTAAAAGCATCAATGTATATTTTATTATAAGACAGAAGATAAATATCCAATTAATAGATCTATTTCTGCTAGTGGCCTTTACGCAAGACTATAGGCCTGAATTAGCTCTTTTTTTTTTAACTACTGGATTCAAAAAAAGCATGTTTAAAATGGGAGGAAAAATTAACGCTGTTAGAACTATTTGATGTTCCATAACCTGACCTTTCAATCTATGAAATTATGAACAGGAAAAGCAAGTGATGCTTTCTTAAGTTAACCTCATTCACATGAGAAGAGGTCAGGTAGGAAAGAGCTCTTCAACTTAGAAAGCAAAGCAGAAATTCTAACTTGAGGTTTCAGGTGGAAGAGAGAGCCAGCTGCCACTTAGAACTAATCAGAATAAATACCATGTCTTAATCAGAAAAACAACCAACACAAACAAAATAGGCAGAAAAGCACCCAGTGCAACAAAGAAGCTCCTGTTGTTCAGCTACACTCTATTATTCTGCTGCTTTACTCTGTGATATTCGTTCTCCCTTGCATGTGTAAATATGTACCCCTTGGTGACAATGGCTCTAAAATACCTGTGCTTCAGTGCTGGGGTTTAAGGCACAATATCAAGGCAAGGTAGAGTCCACAGTTTTGTCATAATCTTATTCAATCACCAGCACCATAGTGCACCAGGAGTTTAATTATTTCAGATATTGTTTGTAAATTCTCACTATCCACATACACCTACCCCAATTGTGGGGATTATTAAATACTTGGCTCCAAGGATGCCTTCTTTAAAAAACTTCTTCTTTTCTAACTCCTACTAGAATGTGTTAGCTTGGTATTGGTCCTATTGGGAAGCAATATCTTCAAGAGAGAAAGCTAATTGCTAGGGTTCAAAAATTCACTAATGATTAAGAAATCATATTAAGATATTAAGGATGGCCTTAATTTAGCATCAAGTGACTTTAGATTTTTTTTTTAAATTATTATTATTTCAGCATAATTTAAAGCATTCCTCCCTTGTTCACGATTTAGCCTTCTACAGTTACATATATCACCATCTCGGTAACAGCCATATATGACAAATGGGTCTAAAACATGTATTAAAAAACTGAATTACATCCAAATCACCCAGCCTTCTCTCTTAATGCCTCTGAGAATCAGTAGAAGTGATAAAATCTCAAGTGAGTACCACCAATTAAATGCAGTTATAATGAAATAAGCCGTATTATAATGTAATTTGGGCAGTGCAAACCGTTGATGGAGCCTCAAATGAGGAAATGGTGCTGGGAGAGATTTCTAGCAGAATCTAGCTACAACTGGCTCAGTTCTTTTACCTCAAATGAGGACTTACAATCCCATTTTAATTTACAGTAAAACTATTCTGGCCTCTCCACCTTCTTCCTTCATGCCCCCCAAATGTGTGAAACACCTGCAAAATGACAGTACACCTACAGCAAACTGAATTGGACACGCATCCGAATGCAAAAGAGAAAATCTTCAAGGCAAGAGGTCAAGTATCATTTTCTTTGAGCTCTGTGTTACACTCCCCCTGTAAAAGAATGACTCCAAAGAAGGGATGCAGCTGTTGGAATATTAGAGAAATAATGAATAGATTTTATTCCATTTGTAAGCCACACTGGATCACTGATAGGAAATAAAACCGAAAACTGGAAATCGTCTCAGAGTGCTGATGCGGCCCCAGAAGATTTCCTTCCCCATGTCTGTTGCTTTGGGTTATGTCAGTTTGTTTTATAGCTGCAGTAATTTTAAATGCATTTTTCTCTCTTGTGAGATGCACTCTTTCAACTTTCCTTGAGGGAAGCTTGAGGCACCGATTTATGGTCAGATATGTGTGAATATATCTGACCATAAAACACACCGTACTTTAGTATTTACTGCTGGAAGACAGACAATATTCCAGATTCAGTGTCTGAGTTATGTTAGCCCTCTTGCTGTATGCAGCTACCATAACATCCTGTTAAAAATAAACACTTCTGGTTTATTCAATTATTTCTAAAGATTTTGCAGACAGCATTTCAACCTCCATTAATGGTAAAAGGGGGACCTGCAATATTCTGATTTTACTTATAAAGGAATCTTAAGTCTGCAGTTTTTAACTCATCCCATAATACAAGATGGAGCCTGAAACCATTTGAAATTTCCATTCTTAGATTTAAAACAGACAGTTTTCCTCTCCTTACAGTGTATAGAAATTGAATTATGGTATTAAAGAGTCAGAAATGCATAGAAGAGAGAATCATCCGTGCAGTAAATTCCAAATTTGTTCTTTCTACAATGTTGAGTTAGGAGCAAACACAATTAGAAGTGCAGCATCCCACCTGTGAGACTGCCTCGTGTCCAGGCTGGGAGTTTTTGTGGCTATGGAAGAACAGGATGCAGAGATAGCAGGGATCTCCCTGACTGGTGCTCCTTGCCCTCTCCAGAGCCCTCCTGGCCCTCTCTCTCCAGAGCCCTCCTGGCCAGGCAGCATGGCCAGGCTGGCAGAGCTCCCCAATACCCTGACTGAGGGACTCCTGGACAGACTGTGCCTGTGATTCCTCCTCACCCAAACCAAGCATCCATAAAACTCACAGTGCAGTTCCTGCAAGGGAATCTCCACACAGGTCTCTAGGTATGCCTCAAACACTCCTCCCTTTGTCCCACAGCCAAGCTCAGCATGGCATTGTCTCCTGGAGCACACACATGGGAAATATTGCTTGGATTGATGCTGATGCAGGAACTTCTGAGCCAACACCAAGTTTCAGTAGTACCTAAAGCTCCACCCTAATTTAAACTTCAGCAATACAGAATGCAAGAGATACCTCTGCTTATAAAAAAGCTAATTTAATTTTTTTAAAGCAAGTTTATTGCTCCACTAATATTCCTTCTGCTCACATACACAGGCACATGCACTAGAAACACATCACTTCTGCCCTGACTGTAAGAGTTCGTCAGAAGAGTGGGTGAAACGTGAAATAGTCCAGTCTGAGCAGAACCTCTGTGTTCCCAAACACACACATCTGTAAGAGCTGCAGCACTCGTGACAGTATTGGATCTGAAAACATGTTTTATCAGCAAATGCCTGCCTTGCCAAGCCATGGACATTAGGTTTAGAGCTTCTGAAACTAAGATTTGACCCACAATCAGTTACACAGTTTGACCAGACTTGTTAATACAAAAACTTCTTGTCTGAAGAGCAGTTCCCACAATATCCCTTGTTTAGAACACCATGCATGTTATTCCCTTTTCCTGTGTTACAGCTAATAAGGTATGGGATTCACCTCTGAGCTTTTACATGTAGCTCACAGTTCAGAAGCTTTTCATACCTAAAACATACTTAGTCAAAAGTAGACATCAGGCTGACACTTAGACAACTGCCTGCTTTGTTTACCCTCAAATCCATTAATGGCAAAATGTGTTTTTTTTGAATTGTACCTTCCTCATTGCTCCAAGACTTGCAAATGCTACAGTGATTTCCTAACCAAGGCGCTGATAGACTTTTATAGAATCCTTGATTGAGGTGTGTTTCTAATTTATTCAGCTCCTCCATTATGTAAACGAGGGCAGTGTAAGACAAGTGGAACAGTTTGCATCACTTATGCAAGAAACCATCATGGAAGGCAGCCCTTGGACTGAAATAGAAAGCTTCATTAACAAGGGGTCTGGGTAGCAGCAATAATAAACAGGCTTTCAGGCTTTTTTTGAATTGTTCATTACCTTTTAAAGGAATCTTCAAGAAAAAAAAAGTTACCCCTTAAATTTCAGATTGAAGAAAATACCAAGGGACCCTTTTCAGCTCATTTGAAGTCTGAAGGCTATTGTACACATTTTTTAAACCTGATCAAAATTCAGTCTGCTGTTTGTTACTAAATTATGTATCTCTGAAGCATAAATGTGTTAGCTTTGGAAAGTTACAAATTAGTGTATTTCCATACAGCTTGGGAAAATATAATTTTAATCGCTTTGTTTTGGGTAGGAAAAATATTGCTTGCATTATAACACAGGGGAGCTGTCAGTAAACATGGCCAGACAGTTCCTTTGGCAGCAAGATTCTCAGAGCCATACAAGCAAATTACCTAGAATTATTAACAGCATGTCATGTAATGGTTGATTTTATTTTTTTATAGAAATATACATTTTTCATCAAGTTGTGTTTATAAAGACATTTGATTTTAATATTCTATCTTTTGATTCTGTAAGAAACTGCTTTGATCCAGACTATTGGTTTGTTCTATGTCTACTTGATTCTGTAAAACTATAAACTCTGGGCATTTGTAACAGAATATTTTCCTACTCGTTTATCTTATAATGACAATTTGGTTCCACTGCCTGGACTGTTCAAGCAGAACTGATGTCTTCTGAAAGTGCCATCAATAAAAGAAATAAGGGCCAACTGTTACTGTAATCAGGGAATGTTGCCATGGATTTCAGTGGCTTTAGGATCAGGACTTATGGCAGGAGGTAAGAAGCAAACTAATTAAAATAGATGACATCTAGGAAAAAAAAAATAATAAAAGAGAGACAACAAAAGGAACTAATGGGAAAAGGAAGGAATTAAAAGAGTTAAATCAGGAAACAGAAAATAAAAGTCAGAAGAGGAAGAAAACTGGATAGTTGCATTGTTAGAAAATAACATTTACAAAAGGAAAGAAAACTAAGAGAAAAAGAAGTATGGATTAAAAGACAATTCCCCTCCTCAAGAATTTATTTTATCAGGCTGAACAGCAGACTCTCAGGACACGTCACACAAGTTTTAATTTCAAGTCTTCAATGCTGTGAAAGGAAATAATGACTTCAAAGTGGAGCAACAAAAGGAAAATTAGAGACTAGACCACAGCCTTTATGTTATCACTATTTCTTTGCACTAATGACTCCAGT
Organism: Anabacerthia variegaticeps; assembly: GCA_035583185.1. Classification (NCBI taxonomy): domain Eukaryota; kingdom Metazoa; phylum Chordata; class Aves; order Passeriformes; family Furnariidae; genus Anabacerthia; species Anabacerthia variegaticeps. Next base: position 5,748,528 of record JAWWEW010000028.1, read on the forward strand.
ATTAGAATCCATCCCATTTTTGACACCTGCAATATGGTTTTGCTCACAAGCTTCTTGTGTCATAGCTATTGTTCTAGAGGCTGGATATGTTTATTCTTTTTCATCTACAGGATATAAAGGAATAATGCGATTTAAGCAATTAGTAGCTGTGTAGAGAGAGGATTATTGATGGTGATGATCAGAACTCATGGTTTTAACAATCAATCTACTGAACTAGCAAACAAAAGACTTTCTTGAACAAAATCTGGAAATCTGAAGGATGAGTAAAAGCTACGAATTTATTTGTATTTCTCCTTTTCTGTCCGTGGAATCTAAGTAAGCCAGTAAGTATGATGGCTGATTTTTATTTCTGACATGACAATTGCAGCTCTATTCAAAATATATGAACAGCAACAACAAAATCAATGACAAGGATATTTTTGTTCCTTTTTAAGAACTCCTTTTGTGTCACAACTACAAGTTTTTTGAAACCATTTCCCAGTGAAAACTATTTAAAACTGCAATCTGTCTTTGCAGACTCATCTTGCTAGCAAGACAGGCAGTGACCTTGCCTCTTCTTTTCTGATAGAATATTATTTAATTTGGAAAAATGAAACAGGTAAAGCTTTGCCTCTCACTTATCTTGCCCATTTTTTAAGCAATTCAGTGCTTTTAAGCAATTTCTAAGCTTTCACTTGGTAGCGTTGCAAGGAAATGCTTAAGTGTAGCCTTTGAAACAGGGTTTTTTTTGTCACAAATGGCACCAATGCCATGTCAAATTTCCTTGCCAGTCCAAAGTCTACGGCAGTTACGAGGAAGGCAGCAGTTCACATGGGTTCTATCTCCATGGTAACTTGTTTACAAGGACTGAAATACACGCTGAAAATTCAAGGTTGGCTTTCCCTTTGTTCCTGTTTTGATATTTTTGGCAATATGAATAATGTGGGCATAATCCTAAATTCAAACAGCTTCATGGCAGACTGAGTCGAAACAAAACTCAACGCAAAATGTGCTTTCATCACCCCCATTAGAAAAAGAGAATTCAAAAGGCTGCTTAATCAGACCCATCAGTTTCTTTCATACTCCAGAACAACTGTCCTTATTCTGCATTTCAGGTTTATATCTCAAGGAATGAGGCTGTCTAAAGGTTTATATTTTCCTGAGGTGATAAATCCGGGTCTGTGTGTGCCGGTGTTGCATCCGTATCACAGTCTAAAGAACTTGCTTTGTCTGAAATAATTTCAGAAGTAGAAATGAACAGGCACCTTTTCAGAACTTAAGCTGAATCACATGATGGGAGTCTCTTGTGTTCAAAAAAATCAAACTGATAATAGCAACACACTGTAATTCTGTAATTTCTTACAATAATGCTCCCGCAAATGCTTTAGGAGGTTTCTGTATCTCTCATTCAGGCGAAACAATGATTTGAAGAGTCCCCCACCCAAAAAAACAGCAAGGATTGAGGTGACCTTCTTATCTCATGTGATTAGTTGAGGTATGAATAGAAATCCCCAGCGTTCATGTAATCAAATGTTTGAAAGAAGAAACATCTTTTTCAAAAGTCTAAACTTACTATTTGTTCTTCTTAGCAGACTATAGAGTAGATAATTTACATTATTACTAAGACACCCTCTAGTTTGGCCTCATCCATTTTGTAGCAAATGGCTTTGATTTTTCCTCAGCAGCTGATGTGTTTGCTTATGGTATATTTTCCAAAACAGAACTCTAAAACATGAGCTGAAAATGCAGATTGCCCTTTAGATGGCACTGAATGCAACATGTCTTATTATGATAAAAGGTTTGGGGGACTTTTGCCAAAGTTCCTTTGCAGTACCTTTTTATTTTTTTTTTTAAGGTCACTTCACATCTCCTTCCTATTCATTAAAACTGGAAATTCCTATCACTCCCTTTCTGTTAGGAGAGGAAAGCTATAAAAATGGAGAGACAAAATTCAGCTTTTGAACAAGGCAGTTCTTTTATAGCTGCTCAATCTGACACACAGTTCCTAGTCCTGGTGTACTCATTAGACAAAGGGTTAAAAGCTGTCAAGCTGCTGGAGAGATCACATTCTGCAGGGTTTGGAACTAAAGCTACTGAAACAAGGAAAGGCATTAGGAATTCAGCCACTACTTTAGGATCTCTATCTGAAACAGAATAGTCCATGTGTTCACAGCTACACGTGCAGAGCTCAACTCTGGCCAGGGAAAGAAAGAGTAAAAGATACTCATTTAGTCTCAGGTCTGAGGAAAAAAACCAAACCACATTACTGTCCAGTTTTCGCTTCAACTAGGAAAAGCTTTGTTAGTGCCACAAATGTGCTTAGCTGGTATTACTAAATAATGTTTATATCACTTTTCTAAGCAAAACAAAAGCCTTTGGAAAAGAACAGTGTGAAAATATCTATATTATGTGTTTTGCTAGTATAAAATGAATACTAATTATAAAAAGCAATGTACTTTTGGAAGAATTGTGAGTATGTTCTGAAAGGTTTTTTTACTAAAACTTTCTACCATCTTTTGACAGGCTTTAGCTAATGGAATGCCTTGTAATAGTGCTACATTTAAAATATGAAGCATTTTAATGAAATTAGCACCCACCAGCTGTTGAGCAGATACTTCATGGATTAACAGGCCCCTTCACTTTTTCCTGGCGGGCCGTGCTGAGTGGAAGACTGAGCTTTTTGCTCTGTAAAGGAATATTTACAGTGTGTATTTAGGGTGCCACTCTTGTCCCCATTGCCATGTTTCACAACTGACACTGAGACTGTTGGGTACTGCTGCCATCCCAAGTCCAATATCTGCACACAGTGGGCAAGCCTTTTATGGCAACAATGTAAGCATAAAATCAAACATATTTTCATCCTTCCCTTACAAATTTCTTTATAACTTTAACCGAAATTAAAGACTTGGAAAACTTAGACACTATTTGCTAACAAAGGACTTGTAAAAATAATTGCCTTTTTCCAAATTCAGCTTTCCTTTCACATTTACCACTCTATAATGCCATGGCTGAAATGTGAAATAAAGTTCTGTGGAATTTCTTCTTCTGCTAAAAGTTGCTATCCCTGGTCGTATGTTATTTTTTTGTATTGCAAAGAAATCGTAAGATCCAAAGCTTTTTAGCTGAAGTGCAAACAAAACAGTGAAAGAAAATAGCTTTTGGTCCCCTGATGCCGTGCCTGACAGCTGACTCGGCATAGCACAATGAACAAGACATGCATCGCTTGAGAAGAGACAGAAAATGTCAGCTGGGGCTATTCATATAGTGAATAGGATGTGATAACCTTTAAATACATATAAACAATGTGTCCTCACACACTGTGCTTTGCTGTTCTCTTCACAAAGATACTGTCCAACAGTCCTGCTTTGGTACAGAGAGCAGTTTGCCTGTCTACTGAAAGTTAATGACTTGCTTCAAACAGAGAAATAGAGCTTTCTGAAGATCTAGCTAGTTATCATGGCCAGGGGAGGGAGGCAGATTGAGATTATTGTGGTCTGAGCACCAGATACATATAATTCCAATCTGGATCAACAGTGATGTTCGATTACAGAAGGAGGTGCCAATATGTACATACAAACCCTGACTGTACACAGGCTCCCCCACCTCCGTGCACAGAGCAAAACCAATCCCCCAGTCTCTGATTGATTTACAGTGTTTATGAGTGAAGCAAAATTTCCAGAGAAACATTCTGGGTTTGGCCCTGAAACTTTGCCTGGGGTTAGAAACCCATCAGTCATGCTCTCTCTATCTCCAATATTCACAGTCGCTCATGAAGGAGCTGTAATAGAATCTGTGTATGCAGCAATTGCCCCCCTAATGACCATGAAAATCTCTTGTGCTTATCACTGTTTAATAAAGCTGTAACTAATTTAGGATATCTGGATTATTATTTTAATCTTTAAATGTGTATAAAGACACTGATTTTGAGTAAATCTACATTTTCCTATCTTTAGATAACATGGTGGTGCCTTCTGGAGGATGAGTCCTTCTGACTCCCATCAAGCATTTGTCATGCCTGGGGAAGATTACAGTGTGTATTCATTTCTAGCATAATCATTTGGAAGAGATATATGAGGTTGGGAATAACAAAGTTTGGGAAAAAATTGTAGCATTTTAAATAGCTGCAGCTAAAAAAAGTCTGCAAAGTGTCTAAGTGACAGTATTTGCTCTGGGAAAATACAGCAAAGTGATTGATTTACAGAAAATAGTGTAGAATTGTGCTGCTTAAGAATATAGCAATGTTAAAGTCTGGATACACATATATTCAAATAAAGCAGCAATAAGATTAAAAGTAGCTAGAATTAAAACACTGGAATGAAAACAAGCAGGATTTGGGTGCTGTTGAATCTGGTGATTAACATTTGTTCACTGGCTGTTTTATACTGACTCCATCACAGCTGGGAAGAAGTCACAAAGTGAGCTGCTCATTACATTTCTTTTGCATAAATTCAAACACCTGATGCAGAAACAAAGGAATGAAAGAGGAATCTTGGTCATCAAGTGCAATCCCAGACAATGACAAACATTCCCATTCCATAAGATCATTCACAGATTTTCCAAGGTTCCTCACAGGACTAGTCTGCTTCTGCCCACTGCTCCACATGAAAGACTTTCAGAAACCACCATTCTTAGGGTCAGAAATCCTCTAATTCCTGCCCTGCTTTCCTTCGAGTCTGATGATAGTTATTGGCCACTATGTCCTCATCATCCTTCTCATTAAATAGCTCTTTCCCATTCACCGTGTTTATTCCTGTGATACATTCCCAGACAGAAAATGACTCTCCACCTCAGCCCTGCCTTCTGCCACTTCAGGCGAGCCAAGTTCACGCAGTTTGTGGTGGCACCACCAGCCTCCGCAGGTCCTTCCAGTACCCCACTGGTGTGTGTGACAGTCCCCCCCATCAGCCCTGAGTTACTTGCTCGCTTACTGGAATTGGTGCAGCATTCCTGACCTCTGAGCACCTGCAAGAAACTGCTTTCTGTCTACCTCTCTTCCTTTGAGGAACCAGAAAATCCCATCTGTTCCTTAAAACATGTGACATATCTATTCCCATAACAGTGATGACAGATGTACAAATAATTGCTTTTTCGGTTTGCTGGCTAAGCCAAAATACATAAGGAAATCCAAGCAGAAATACTTCCTGCCCGAGTTTGTTGCTAAAGCATTGAATAATTTGTTTCTTTGCAAAACAGAAGAAGGAATTAATCCATGCTTATTTGCCCTACAATAAACTAATTTACTGACATGACCTGGGTTTAATTCTCCTTCTTGCTTTGACAACTATGTCCTGCAACCCCAGAGTGTTCTAATAACCCCATTTCTGGGCCAGATGAACGCTATCTTCACCTGAGAGAGGTTCCTGGCAGAGCTTCACAGCTGAGCAGTTATGCCTTCTTTTTGTGATACACGATGGCACTGGGGACTCAGGTCACCTCCCTACCATCTAAATCAGCCTCTGTAATTTGGCGGGGCAGGTTGCCTCTCATTCCTTCCTGACAGACCTGTGCTACTTGCTGTGGAAGACTTATATTTTCCCTCCACCAACAGGAGGGAGAGAGCCTGTATTCTGAAAATTTAAAAAAATTTAAAAAAAAAAAATTAAAAAAAAAATTTTTAGAAAAAAGCTCAGGTTCATTCCGCGACTGAGTCACAGACTGCAAATGTTGCCTTAGGAAGATAAAAATCATAAGGCTTTGTATTTTTTTTTCCAAATTTACACATAAGTCTTGTCTAATTATGTATACATTTGAAAAATACTACAAATAATTACAGATATATATATACACCAACACATATACATTCTTGCTTCTTGAGCACACATAAATCTTGAAAGGCAGGCTTATCAATGCAATTATTTCAAATTAGTCACAGATTCACACATCTAACATAGTTATACACTTGAACTAAGACAGAAGTGAAAATTTTCCCTTTCACCTTGGAAAACTAGAAATTTAAACCACTCCTCAAACAATTACTTATTTCTGATTGAGGAAAAAGTCTGACAGTATTTTTTTTCCTTAGAATAAAAGGAATTATGACAACATCTTTCTTATTTACATAAGGTTTTACCAAAGCTGATAATTTTAAGTGCCTTAAATTAGGCAATCGAACTCTTCATTTGCAGAGGGAGAAATGGCAAACAACACTTAAGCAGTGCTAAGACATTCAAATCTATCTGAGAATTGTTCCTGTCCACAGGATTAAGCACTAGAGTTGACCTTTAGCCTAACGATTCAATGGGGCTGTATAGACCAAGTCTTTCCAACATTTTGGCAATTGCACTTTTGTTTTAGAAGATAGGCAGGGTTTGACAATCACTGAACTCAGCACTTGCCTTTATTTGCTCACCCTTTGGCCTCTCCCTTCCTGGGGCTGCCACTCTTCCCTTCTCCCCTGCTGCCTCCTCCAGGCTGGCTCTGTCGCTGCTGTGGATGTCCCAGGTGGCTCTGTCACTGGTTCCAGCCACACAGCCTGAGAAGCACTGGCCCTGCTGTCCTGTGTTCCCCCCGTGCCAGCACTCCAAATGCCTCAAAGTTAGTTTGCAGCCCTATCAGTTCTCTCACCCAGCCAGTTTCACTTATAAGGCTCAAAGCTCATTTTTATGGGGGTGGGCTAGTTTTCAGACTTACTGAGGCTAATCCACAGACTGGGTTTAATGTGCAAAACTGCACCCTGCACTAAGCAGGTCTGCCTTGGTCTGATCAGGTTTACTCTCCCTGTATTGCAGTATCAGCCCCTCTATCCCCCAATCCAGCCCAGCCCTGGCTGAGTTTGCTGGGATCCATGCCTGAGACACCAGAAAGAGGTCCTTCTTCTCAGTCCTACCTCTACTTTACACTAAAACCAACAAACAAACCGAGGTCTCCTCCTGTTCCCCCTCCAAGGAGCCTCTCCTGTGTGCAGTTGCAGGGGCTGTGCCATCCCCACAGCCTGGTGGCCAGACAAGGCCCAGGCAATGAAGACCTTTCCCTGAGCACATACACTCACATGTGTTTGTGTACACAGAGGTACATACACACCTGATTATATTCTAAAGAAACAGACACACACCCCTAAAGATGGAAAATAAAAAATTTCCAAGTTACCTAAATGTTTTTATTAGGAGTTCAGGGTATAAAAAGATATTAAATTGCTATGATTTCTATTTAAATAGCACATATTCTGCTCTCCTCAGTCTGCTGTTTTCACAGATTTGAAGATTTAATGGCACCCACTATAACCCCCAATTTTCAGTATTCAGTGTCCTGTCTTGCTCCTGTTTTAGTCAGTGGGAGTTTTGCTGTTATCTCAGAAGAGCAGGGGTGAGCATGTGGTTAGTATGGCATTTGCACAATATTAAAATAACCTCTCATGATTGGAACACTCTGCCATAGTTAATTAAATATATGAATGACTTGTTTGAACAATCTTCTGTTTGCATTCTGGATCGTAGCCATACAATCTGCTGATGGTGCCAGGGTTATCTCTGCTTCTGCTTAGACTTTCTCTGGTTTGTTCTGCTTACTGTGGTTTGCTAAGCATATGTTCTTGCGAGTGTTCCTAACCCCAACCTCCACTTTTTTTTATACTTATATAAACTGGAAGTGACAAGCCATTTGTTTACTGTGGTTCTAAATTAATTAGGATTCTCCAAGGTGTATTTCGTACTGTTTGCTGCCGATCCAGCTTCCCAAGTGCTGCAGCAGCGCTCTGCACCTCACACATCATTTTTTAAAGGATCGCAGAATATTTTGTTACAGAAAGTAATTATATTATAAAAGATGGAGATGCAGAAACATGGAGAGATGAGGTATTAATGCACAGCGATGCAGTGACACAACTGAGAAAAGAAGCTTGAATTAGAAGCAATGAGTAATTACTGCAATGACGATGCCACATGCTTGATGATGATGATGTCTCATGCCCCTAAGCATATCTTGCTACAGCAGAGATTCTTCCAGATCAATGAGATGCAAAATAGAAGATACTGAGGTTCTTACTTTGTTTATTCCTTTATCTCAACCTCAGTTCAACAGCATTTGCCATTGCATTGACATGATTTCTACAGGACAACACCATCCAAGGCCTATTTTGCAATGGTTTAGGTCTGTACAACCCTAAACTCCAATGATTAAACTGTTAAGCTTGTTGGACTCTCACACCCAGACACATAATACTATTGCTCATCTTCAGAAAGTTTCGGGTCCTGATGTCTAGTGCACAGCAAAATGATTGAACACCTTGAGCACACTAATATGACTAAAGGCTGAGGTCTTACCTCTCCTGAGGAGCAATCCAAGGCACCTGACAAAAGAAAATCTAACAGTAGCAAGTTAAAGCCTAACCTGTGGAACATCTGGAATACCACTTCCAATCACCCCTTCCAAAAGCTTTTCAAAGCCCAAAACTACACTGCTGCCATTCTTATGACCCAAACAATGGAAACCCTCATGTGTGCCAATTTTGCACTGGATCTTCTAGCCATGCAAACAGTGCCAGGAACAAAGGAAATAACAATTAAAAAGATTTAAGCAGCTTCTTTCCTTGCCCTTTTCAAGACACCTCTCAGTAGCATTTGCTGTCCTTACAGTGAGTACAGCACCCCTTCCAGACAACACAGCAGCCTCTGGAAAGTGTCCTTGGTTCACCCCTTTGCACAGCCTGTCTCACCATGCTGACAGGATTAAAGAATGAAGCACACACAGCCATACTCTTGTAACCTACAAATACTTCTCTGTGCTTTATCCAATTTCAGCGGCAGAGACACAGTGTGATCAACTGATGAACTGACTCCAACCCCCGTTCCCTGTCCCCCTGGGCTGATGAGGAGGAGCAGGGAGAAAAATTGGGAATAAAGTGCAGTCCAGTGTAGGGGGTTGACCTTGGCTGGACATGAAGAGCCCACCCAGCCTCTCTATCACTCCCCTCCCCAGCCTGACAGGGAAGACAGAGTAAGATGGAAAACCCAACACAACCAGTAAGAGGGGAGGGGTGGTGGGAAGGTGTTTTAAGATTTGCATTCATTTCTCATTATCCTACTCTGATGGGATTGGTAATAAATTAAATTAATTTGTCCCCAAGTAAACCCTTTTGCCTGTGATGGTAACGGGTGAGTGATCTCTCCCTGCCCTTATCTCAACCCATGAGTCTTTCATTATATTTTCTCCCCCTGCTAGCTGAGGGAGGCAGGGAGACATCCAGACACAGTCAGCTCCCCACATACTGTTACTAAGTACTAGATCATGACACACAGGCAAGCAGGAGACAAATTAAATATAATATAAATGCACATTTTAATAGGTATTATAAAGGAAAAAGTCTGATTAAGTACTAACCATCCACTTTAAAAAATAAAAATAAAAATTATTCTAGTTCTATGCTCAGTTTTATTTGCTTTCTTTATACAAGAATGGTCCTGTCTCTAGGCTTAAGTTATTTGCTCAACCCAGACACAAGGCACAGCACCTGTATTAAAGAATGTATCTCTTCCTTCTCCATGCAGGATTAGGCTGCAGTAGGAACATATTTACATTCTTCCCCTAGAGCTTGACTTACTTCATACCAGTCAAAGGCTTGATTCAAATACTGAAATCAGCTCATAAATCAAACCCAGATTCATCAGAAACAAATCTTATCTTGTGCAATGCTATAATAGAAATTCTGTGATAAGGAAGACCCGAAATGGCTAAGAACTGTGGGGAGGGATTCTTTATCAGAGGATGTAGCTAGAGAATGATTTTCTAGAAAATGACAGTGCCATTGTTTTCTGGAAGTGCAAAATCTCCCTCTCTCTGAAATCCTTCCTGCCATGATCCCTTCCAAGGCAAACACTCTAACTACTACTTGACTATTGTCAGCCCCCACCCGTGAGCAGAGACATCATTTCAAAGGGGAAAAAATAACAGGGCTCCATACACTCTACTACAAATCCTGCTCCTAGTGTAGATTAGAGTGTGAAAGACAATTGTAGAATGATACAGAATACAGTGAAATTGCCTTAAAATCCATGCAGTATCTAGTGCAAACCTCCCTGCAATGACCCTCATTCCCAAGAAAACCCCATCCCTTGAGAACAGCTGCACAAAAATTCGAGTCACAAGATGAGCCAGGCTAATATTCTGACTCGAAGCTGTGCTGGGTGCTGAGGAAAAGAAAATGCTCAACAGTGGAAGTAGAGCACAGAGAAACCCTCCCCAGCTTTCAGTAAGCACTGAATTCAAACATCTTTGAAACAAGGAAAAGCACTTAAACTGATAGGGATAAAGTGCAGACGTTCCTCTCTTGGAAAATATCTATTTGTCCAGAGCTAATGCCCATGGAAAGGATGATTCTGGCAGAATTGCACAGGGAAAAACTATTCAGAAAAAAAATTTTTTTTGGAAAGTGAAAGCTTTCTGTTTAGATCTTTAGGAACATGTGGATTTCTTGTTCAGAATTTCTTCACCTCCTTTTTCTAGCAACATTTAAGGAAAAATAAGTCATAGAACTGAATGATTCCCAGGAATTTAATTTTGAGTAAAATTTCATTCTTATTTTAATTATGTTTTGGAATGAAAGAAGCATAATTGAATCTGAATTTTTTGATCTCCTTGAACTGTAGAAGATGTTAACTGTGCTCCTTTACTGTTAAACCCAATGTTACATCTCTTATGTCTATAAACTGGTTTTAAATGAAAAAAAATATACTAATAAAATAACATTGTTAGTCCTAATGTCCTTAGCAATGACCTAAGGAACAGAAGAGAAACAGCACCTAACAGAGATGTAAAAACTACATGTAGGTGCTCTATCAGATTGAGATGCTATTCCATTAGCCATTTTGGAGAGGAAGTCTCTCCATAATAATTTAGAAATCAGTGTCAAAAGCCATTCATCAAGATTTATCTTCTAGTTTAGTTACTTATCCTCAACTTTATGTACACAAATCATCACTGTTACTGTCAGAGCAGCCGTGAGGTTCAGCAGCAATAGTTGGCTTCTTGACAGTATTTATTTGGGGTTTGTTCCAGTTACCACCTTTCCTGCCTGTAATGAGTCCTCCTGCCCTGGCTCTCCATTGCCTCGTTCTGTGTGTTCAGCAATAGCAAATGCCTCCACCTTGTGGTTTTTTGTCTCTCCAGAAAACCCATCCCTGCACCTCACCTGGTCCCACACTGGGCCAGCAAATTGGGTGTTGGATCCTGAATGCTGCAGACCACTGGAAATGATGATGGGCCAGCCTTTCGCAAGAGCAAACTTAGCAAGGTTTGGGTTCATTTTGAAGAAATATGTGCCCAGACACTCAACTGGGGCAGAATGTGAGCCCCAGCGGGTGAGTGCCAATGCCATTTTTCACTACAGTGTAAATTAAAAGTAAGCTGTGAGTTGCAACTCTCCTTTTGGAGTCCTTCAGAGTTGAAGTTTTTAAGATTCTTATTTCCTAATTAGGTTTCAAAGATCAGAACACCATCATCATCAGACAGTTTCCAAAGACATTACAGTTACACACAAGGCCACTTCAATAGTATTTCACACGTTTCCTCATTTCTAAGTTCTTACACTCCAGTAATGAACTTTCAGCATTTGTGACTGCAGGTGGGCTCCCACAACTATGTCTAAACTTTCTAAACAAGTTAATGTTTCATTCCCAGAGAAGACCAGCACAACCTTGATTGGTTTTGAAGCTCAGCTATAACGAAAAATAGAATACTTGTCTGGCATTCATCTGCTATCTGTCAGCCTCCACTTGTTTTCTAACACAGCTCATTTTCTACCACTTGATAGAAATACAGAAGAGACAGGCAGAGGGAATGTACTGAGAGAGAATGGAAAAAGAATAAAAGACTTATTTACAATTATGCCAAGCTTCACTTAAGACAGCAAGTGAGAACCTTGCACAGAGTCTGATGACAGCATTCTCATGTGACAACTTTTAAGTAAAGACAGTTCCAGAGGCCACAGACTTCAGCTCATAAAGATGTCTGGAGTTTGCCAGATATTGTCTATGCCGTATCTAATGATTAGTGACAACATGAGCTGTCTCTTTTCAGCATTCATGAAACTTCCAGTAATATCAGGTACTCCAGAAGCCTTCCTTCAAGATCAGAAAAGTGCTCATGTGACCCAGTGCTAAGGCATAAGAATTTTCTTTGGAAATAAATTGGCTCTCCTGGAGCTAGGTGGAAGTTCTGATCAGTTATTTGAGATGAAGAGTTTTTGAGATTTTGCATATCCAAATGCAGTTATCCAGTTGTACAGAGGACGAAAATTTCCTTTGCATAAATTGCTGCACTAATTGAAAATACTGTCTCACTATTGATACACTCGTCATAAATGCTTTGCAAAACTGTCAGGAGGGAAAATATGGACATGTGATATTTATATCACAATATGTATGACCTTATCAGAATAGTCTATTGAAAAATAGACTCATCCAGCAGCATTGGTAGAAACATACGAATCTTCCATAATGGCTCTCTTTGTGGCTGGTGATGAAGACTTTGGCTAAAGCTCCAGAGCAGTGTCCCAAGTGCCCCCTGTTTCTAATGTCAGCATGTCACCTGCTGCGGCAGAAAACACTGAGAAAACCCGCCCCCGCCCCAATATTTTGTCATCTAAAATCGCACGCGTGGAGTCAGAAAGAGCAAACTGCCCAGTCTATGTGCAGACTGGCAGGGACCCAGGGCTTGCTATTTCCCAAATCATAATTGATTCCTTTGGCAGACCTCTGGCTATGCCTTTATGCTCTCACTGCACTGAGGACACAGAGCCCAGCCCTCTCTATTACTCTTTAAAAAATAATAATAAAAAAATCAAATATAAAGATAAATAAAAGACCAAATAAGCTTCAAAGTGTGCTGTTGTAGGAGGAACAGCACCCAAATAAAGAAATTCTATCCAGTGTAATCCAAACACATGATGTTATGCCAGTACAAGGACAGTTCACCAGCGTCCTTCTCCTGGTGGGCAGCACATCTGAGATATCCTACGAAACTCACAGCAGCTTGTCACTGCTACAGACTGTAGTGGTTTGCTGTTCTAGAACTCTGCAGAACATATCCCTTCATATGTTGTATTTTCCTCTTCAGTTAAGTGAAAGGAAAATAAAGGGTACTGTTAGAGAAGGTCCATCTAGCAGACAATACAAAAATAGGTGCTCTAAAATGAGGGCTAAAATACCTTGGCACTTAGTTGTTCCCCAGATTTGTTTTAAATAGGTGTCTTGTTAGCAGTGCCCTTCGCAGAGGCACTTGCAAGCAGAAGTGAAAGGATAATTTTGCCACATAGATCCTCCTGTTCCAAAATACATAGAGTCCGGCAGTAAATAAATAAAATTTTTACAAGTCAGTCTATTAATCCTTTTCTCTCTTTCTCAGAAATCCTGCTCAGATGAGTTGTGTGTGTGAACTCATTAGCTGCCACCAAAACCTTTTGAAGTAAAAAGTCAGCAAATTAAATTCACATAACTCTAAACTGTGATGTATGTAAAAATAATACTTGTTGTTTGGCCTTCTGGTTTTTGACTCTTTAACATTTGACTTCAGACATTTTGGAAACTCAAGATGGATTAGAGCAACACGTACCAGAGTATCAACAGTTAGTTAAATGCTCTTAATGAAAGTATTCATGCTGTAAAAAAATTAATGAGAAGTCTGATAAAATATTTTGAACCTGCAGGAACACCCTTTCTTATTATCAGCCACAAAAATACATATATGATCCTAGGCTGTACTTTCATTGGTGTAAACCATCATAAACAGAGCTAGAAATTATTGTAAGAAATCCTACTATGGTGTCATACAGGGCAATACATTGGATTATAGACTAGGCAGTGAAAATAATAATTAAAAAAGCAAACCCCTAACCCTAGAGGTGGTTTGGGCCCCTCGGTTTAAATCAGCCCAACAATGCCTGCAGAGCAGGGTATGCAGGGGCTGCTTGGAGAGTTCTGGGCCACAGCTCAGCTGGTTCTCTGCTGCTCTGGAGTGCCTTTTAACACTGTGATTATATGCAAAACACTCTTGGAATATAAAGTGTCAGACACGACAGCGGCTCGCCCACATCCTTGGGTTCAATTGTAGAGAATGTTGTTGCCAAGGCCAAGATAAAAGGAACAGACATGTGAATGACACCCATGATTACCCATCCAAGCCTCTGTGTGGCACATTTCACTTCCTTCCTGATAAAGGACACAATCCTCATGCTTTGTGTGGATCATTGTGCACCAATATTTGTGCAATTAATTCTACCAAGACAAGCCAGCAGTTCAAATCTATAAATATTTACTTCTCACCTCATTGACTTTCTATTTATTCTTTTGGTGTTACCATGAGGGAAGTTTGAACACTGCTTTCACTGCCTTTGCCTGAGCAGCTTTACTCATCATGCTGTACCAAGGTTGAAAGAGCATTACAATGTAACTCGGAGAAGGCTTCTAAGGATAATAAATGCCTTTTCATTGACTCAAATAGCCGAAGCCCTAAGTGTATAACAAGCACATTCCTCTCCCCCCACTAGTGCCCTTACCAGCTGATCATTCCTGGAATAAAAAAGCTGTAGAAGAAATTTTTCTTAAGTGGTTTGGGCCAGATTTTAAAGACACTGGGATTATCCTGCAGTTTGAAAATATTCCTTGGTCCTGGACAAGATAAACCAAAGTCTAATTGCTCCTAAGGTGCTTATGCAACATCCACGTCTGCATACTGCAAATTCAAGGTAGTTTTTAGTATGTATTGTAAGGAGAAATTATTGTCAGCAAACTGTCGTTGAGTCAAAACACAAAGATTAACTGTTCTACTCTGCTTTTTTTGTGAAAAACGACTTCAATTGTCAGTGAAACAGGTTTAAAAATGAAACTACTGCATGTAATGGAAGTCCATCCATACCCATAGTGGTGTGTTGGGCATGTCCCTTCCATGAACAATAGGAATTAATCTTTTGTACCAGTAGGTTAAGGAGTGCTAAAAGGGATGAAAAGGCAGTCATTTTCACTTGAACTAATTGTTACTGCACGATGTCCAAGGAATGAAGTATAAACATAAAAGCCAGAGTGTGAAAAAAATGTTTCTTTTTGTCTGATTATCCATAATTTCATGTCTCTTATGTCAAACTCTTCTTCCAAACGTAATGTTAACAAGATGAAACTGCCACTGGGTGTGGAAATCCTACTGAGGAACGATGCAAAGGAGGAAATCATACCAAAGGAAAATAAAATGCCAACATTGCCTTTGGAACAAACATGCCCATAATGGTTATACAAATGTAGGGCATTATTTCTGGACATGATGAATTCAGCCATCTTTTCCCACTAATGCACTTATTGTAGTTACAAGGTACAAATCTTGTTGTAAGTGCACAGATTCTTTTAGAGAGAAGCAGCAAGCCATGCCAATAACAACATCTGCTTAATAGAAAGGTCTAAGCTGAACTTCGAGTATTTATTGCATGGAAAAAGCATCATTTTGAAATTGTTTCCAGCTTTTAACTGGCAGATATTTCTTTTCAGTGTTGAACTCCTTTTATTTTGCTGTTTTAAAGGGCTCCAAATGGTCGCTGTTCTATTATGACTCACAAGGGAAAAGTGCAGGTTTGAATTATGAAGCTCAGTCATTCTCTGGAGAACT
Organism: Anabacerthia variegaticeps; assembly: GCA_035583185.1. Classification (NCBI taxonomy): domain Eukaryota; kingdom Metazoa; phylum Chordata; class Aves; order Passeriformes; family Furnariidae; genus Anabacerthia; species Anabacerthia variegaticeps. The sequence continues at coordinate 5,764,089 of JAWWEW010000028.1, forward strand.
CTATGTGTATTACAAGAGGGGTTTTTGCACTGATTGATTGAAAACTATTGTTTCTGAGCTGCTGATTGCAGGAGATGTCAATTTACAGTCCCGCTAAAAGGTTTGCCACAAAATTATACATTGCATTTAAAATAAGCCCACAGTAAGTACTTTTATAAATTAACATCAGTGTAATATTCCAGAGTGGTTATATTGACACTGAAAATTGTATTTGTGAAGCTTTAAAGAAACAAGTCTAGTGACTGTGTCAAGCTAAAAGGGAAAAACTCCATTTCTTCATCAAATGAGGAATGGAATTATTGCATTGTTCCTATGTTTTGATCTTGACCTGTAACACTGAAGTCCTTTGTAATGAGAAGTAGAGTTTCAATACAGAAAACAAAAACATCTACCATATGTGCATTTCTTCTCACAGAGATGGGTGTTTACATTATACATCAAAATTCATGTAGCCTTGCTCTGATCCTTATAATTCTTTACAACCTGGAAAAAGAAAAATCTGTGTATATAAATGAATAGATACCCTATTTTGTAACATAAGTTTAGTAGGATAAATTGGCTAGTGTATGTTCTATCTTCAAATACAGTTTTCAATTTAGAGTTTAGCCAGAAGTACAAATAAGCCACAGTAGAAATAACCTTTGAATTTTATCAAAAGCATAGAAAAATGTCTACATAGAAAAATCACTACATCTTCCCATGTGGTCAGTTTACAAAAAATCATTTAGGCTCTCTGGTTTTCAGTATCTTACAAGTTTAAATGATCTCATCCTTACTGCAATGTGGGTTTAGGCTGATGCTTTTAGCGAGTATCATGCACACTGTATTCACCTTGCCATACATGCAGGAGGTTGGCAGCAGACAAAAACTCAAGACTAAAATGCCTTGTAACCACTTTTCCCATTTTGTTAAAATGTTCTGATACAGCACTGCTAGAAAAAAGAACAGTGACATAATTCTCTGAGTGCTTTAGCTCATGGACTTTAAGTGATTCTATTGTTCAGCTTCGATAATGCAAACTGGAAGAGGTCAATTGGACAAAATGAGAAAAGATTTGTAGGCTTGACAGAGAATAGGAGGTGACGTTCCCTGATTTCAAGAAATGAACAGAATGTTCAAACCACCCTTTGACTCATATATTTACCAGTTTAATTTGATAAAAAGAGGGCAAAAGGATGAAGAATGTATAACTCAGGGAACTGGTGATGGGTTAAAGCTACGCTTCATCTGCAGAAGTCACTTCTTAATAAAGAACGTAGTGCAGTCTCTTGCAGACTTCATAGAAAACACGGAATATGTGAAGAGAAAGTGTGCAAAGACAGTGAAAACTCTTCCTCAGAAATGCAAGCAGAACTTGGGGAACTCAGGTTAAGCTGCACTGTACTGGAGAAAAGAAACAGAAAAGCATACAAAGTGCCAAAGATGCAAAGAAATCTTGGTATGGAAGCTACCAACTAAGAGGTGGCATTTCATGACTAATTAAGTTCTCTGACTAAGCTGTTACATCAGAGTGCAAAGGAAGGCACAACTGGCAATCTCTTGCAATGCCAATCCAGCCTTCAGCCATGGCTGGTGCACGCTGGGGTAGCTGGGACTGCTGCTGTCCTGCCAGGGCTCACTGGAGGTAACCCTACCCACAGGTCAACTGGAGGCATATTTCTTCTATTACAACACTACCTTTATAAGAAAAAAGAAGAATGAATGTATAGGAGTAAGTGAAAAATGGATTAAAGTACAATAAGGACTTGCCAAGCATGGATTTGCCAATCTTCTAGTGGTAGAATAATTTTATTTAACCAAGGTAACCAGATTTGCGTGATGAAAGTGGAATCAATCCGATACAAAGAGGGACCTGATGTTCTGTGTCTTGAGAAAAAATAAGGTGCTGTGCAAAGAGAGACACTGGCATAAGAACTGTACGAGATGTAAGAATGTGGAGAGAAAAGGGAGCAATAAACAGCACTAGTGCAGAAAGGACAACTGAGCAGCTGGAGGTTGCTATTAAAGTTTAGCATTAAACAGAATCCACTGCATAATAATAAATAAAATTAATAGCAGAGAGGGTTCATGCTAATACAGTAAAGCATTACAGGCAAATATTTTTCAAATCTATCATGGAGGGATATAAGACAGGTTTTGAATCACAGGGGAACCCATCAAAATTAGCAAGAATTTGAATAATTCCATCAGATAATCCTGTGGGGCTTTTCCTTCCATATTACAGCAATTTTCTGTAAATTTGTGGTCAATTGTGGTAGAACATACAAAATTATAAAATAATTAGAAGTGAAGAAATTGGAAAAAGAATTCTACCTTCAATTTTTTTGTTTGAAAACACAAGTGGAAAATACAAGTATCTACAGTCGATTCCTGCTAATTTTTGGTCATTATAAGTTGCTGGAGTATCATACTGAATTATTATTTTTTTTAAAAAAATGAGGGTTCTTAATAAGAACACTACAGTTGATGGTATTTTTAATCCTGAAGACTCATTTAAAAGCTTTCTAAGACATTTGACTATGTAACCAATATAAGTAAAAGTCATGAATTGCATAACTGCAAACCAGGGCAGTGCTGAAGGCTGTGACAGGGACAGGGTGCACTCAGAAAAGACCAGGACTTCAGCATTACTTCATCTTCAATAACAATTCACAAGACAGGCTATCACTTCTATTTTACCTTTGGAACTAATTCCATGGACTTCTTAAATAGGGGCTGCATTGTGTACACAAACACACTTGTGCAGTGGTATAGAATTTGGGTAAATTACTCCAAAATTCCATATGTCCTTCACTTTTCGAGCTGCTTGGACACTACAAACCAAGAAAGGCAGCACCTAAACTCAGCAGCACATGGCAACATTGAGAAATCCTCACTCCTGTAAGTTCTGCACTGTGCAGTCTGTTTTGTTGTACATACATATGTGTAAATTTCCCCTTTTCAGAGATTATTTTATACTGGCAAACAAACTCATTCTAGAGTTGGGGCTTGACCACTATTCAGACACAACTATGTGTAGGAAACAACCCCTTAACTTACAGCAGCAATTTGAGGGCTGATTCAAGGAAAGCCATGGCTATAAATGGCACAGCAGAGGTGTCTCTCTTTCATGTACCTGGTAAGCATTTTGTTTAGCTCGATTACTATCCTGGTATTGCTGCTTCTTTTCAAATTACACAACACCGTGGCTGGAAATTCATGAATTTCAAAACATTTATGGTTTCCCAAACTTAGGCAGGGCTTTTGAAATTTACATCCAACTGTTTTCAAGGATTATCCTGTATTACATTTTCTGCATAACAAATTTAGCTAACATTCTTGCACTTCTCTGCTTTCTCTTGATCGCATTGGAAAATAACCACGGTAGTTTAAATACAGCTGTGGGAATAAATACATAAGATTTCAAGCCACCATCTGAGATAAATATTTGCATAATGTTTAGTTAAATCTCTGTTGAACAGACTAAGACCTCTTATCACTGCCCAGATGGAATCCTGAATTTATCAAAGCATACACACCTTTGCTGGTATTAATTTATGTATCTAGAAAATTTAAAGCCAGTTTCCATTCACTGAGGTTTCCTGGAAGTGAAAGTGCACCAAAACGATCCTTAAAAAGACATCAGACACAGTTTCATTTACAGGCAATGCTTAAAAAGTACACAAGTGTACTTCGTTTTGCCATCTACCACTGTTCAGGTGCAAAATAGGTCACTACAAGTGCAATATTAGAGATTTTAAATCTCTCTGGATGAGGATGTCCTACCATGATATTTTAAGAAAAATGGATCATTCATCAGATGTCAAAATAAATGGTTCTTTATGAAGGTGATAGAAGATGGTTTCTTCTGAAAATTTACTTTTCTAAACATCTGATTATCTACCCAGATATGTTACAGTCCCTCAACACTCACTAGACATCCAGCAGGAAAATAATACAAGCACATTCAAGTCAAACGTTTATGAAGTCCCCAGAAAGAATCAACAAAAAAAAATGTGACTATATGTCAGTCCCATTGTTTATCCTACCTCCTGCAGCTCCTGGAGATAAGCTGTCCACTGACAGTGACAACTATCAATGAAGTGTGTGTGCTGGGACATAGCAAGTACTCCTTTTCTTACAGCAGCATATTCCAATAGGGCAGGAAAAATATCCTTAATGCTAAAGGAACTGAGGACAGGTTTTGCCTATTTTATTCTTCAAATGGCTTCCCTTGGTTAAATTCCACTGGTGGCAGTGGGGCTGTTGATTCCCTGCTAGATCCAACAGTACCTGCCTGAGTGAAAAGCCAGACACAAATCCAGGGTACTATTAAAGTATTTAAAATATAAAACAAGAAGGTGCAAGCGCAGTGAATATTTGAGTATTTACTTGTTGCAACTAATATTTTAAGAATAATTACTGTCTTTTTAGGTTGAGCATACATGGGGAGGGTGAAGAGTTAAGAAAATTACTCCATTTTCATCTAATTAAAAGGCTTCATAAATATGGTAGAGAGCCAGAGTGATGACTGGTTTGGTCTTGGCCTGTTTTTTCTTGTAAATATTTGGGTACTTGACTCTGTAAGCCTTAATGTTCTTAAGAGCGATACAGAATGGCACATGGATAGACTCCAAGTGATGGGTAATACCAGCTTCAATTACAATAGCAGGAGTTGTTTCTTTTATTGTGCTCAGACACCACAGTGCCAAGGACAACCTCACTACCCAGAATGGAGAGAGAGAAGATCACAGCCAAAGGCTACAGAAACACCCATGAAAGAAGATTCCTTCTCTAGAGCAAAATTCAAAACTAATGAAACAAAAAGCTTCACCCCCCAACAAGTTTGCCAGCAGACACTGGGGGATTTGCACAGGGATGTATTAGATTGCAGAGGGGACAAGAAAAAGGCAATGGCATTTTGTGCCAGAAGTGACTCTGCTCAAGAAGCTGGACAGATGCTTTGCCCCAGTGCTCCCCACTCTGCCAATAACCCTGCCACAAGTTACCCAGCGCTGTTCCCTGGCTCCTCTACACCCACAGCACACTTCAAATCCAGTCTGGATAATGTGAATGCTCTTACACAAATGCTTTTTTACCAGTGCTGTGTTTGTAAACAATGATGTATTTGAGGCAGACACTACCTGATCCCTGTGCCATCTGATTTCATATGGCTGGAATCAACCAGTGATGTGCCCTTATCATGTATGATTTCCTTCCCTGCCCTGCCCCACTGAACTTCCACCCTGCCCTCTTTTCAAACAGATGCAACATTTTCATTTGGTGCTAGGAGCAATCTCACAGCTCCTGCACTGTTTGAAGATTGTGGTATTACTCATTACCTCCCTTCATGTCGACATTAAAATGTCTTTTTGGACACTCAACAGCTTATTGTTTAAATTAATCATGGACAGATACTGACATCCATTTTTTTCCCTTTGTTTGACTGAGTTGAACTTCTTTGATTCATGTGCTAATGGAAACAAACGATATAATCCACAATGAATAATTTTGCTCTACTCGAGATGTGAAAGCAATAACAAAATAGTAAACACAAGTTATCAGAATTCCTTGTAAAAGCTACAACTGCTTTCTTTGTCATGACAACAGATATTTATCTGCTGCCTACTTTTCATTTACATGGAACATAATGAAGTAAGTGAAAGTGTCTTTCCTTTCTGAAACAAAATTGCCCAGGATTAACAATTCATACCAAAGCACGGATGATCACTGTCACTGTGTGCCTCAGCACTGCCTATCAGCAGGTTAAACCAACTTCATTGAGAATTCTCCTCTACCTGTCACTTACACTTGCATGATGCAGACTGAGCAGTAGGAGGATTTTCAGTCACGTTTGTCCATGGATGACTCAGACCTAATCTATATCTAGTTTTATCGCTAGAGTTAGATAGGAAAGGGCTTTTCTAGGGTAAAAATATATTCAAGACTTTTGATATCACACCATATACAGTATTAAAAAACAAAGCCAAGAAAAGATGCACCGTGTTGTAATAATACCACTTGCTCACTTGATGATGAGAATAGAACAGAATACTGGCTGCAACCAACACACTCACAGTTCCCATTCTTGTAAGGTCCATGCTACAGAACTCTTTAAAAAATGCTTACAAATAGCAAGTGGAATGAACCTTAACGTCTCATGGTAACCTAAAGATGGCTGAAAGGCACCTTAACCCTCTTAAGGCCATAGCAGTGTTTGTTCAAGGGGGCACCGAGGTATCCAAATTTTAGAGCCATTTAAGGCTGTTGAAGAACATCTGCACCCTGGAGTTTAAAGCACACCTTTACAGGTTTAAAACAAGAGCCAGAGCATCAGCTCCTTCAGTCCCTGGTGTTACCTTCAAGTCCAATAAAGAAAAATTACTGCAGGCAAATAGGAAGAGGTTAGTGGGGATAAGAATGTTTTGAATCACCACAGTTCCCTGATTTACACCCAAGGATCTGCCTTCTAAAACAACACTGCCAAGGGAGCTTGGGCGTATTCCTGAACTGTGTCCCTTTAAGCACAGAGACTGGCCCTGTAAATTCCTTTCCAAAGATGACTCTCTTCAACTACTGACCTCCCATCTTTCCCAGCTCCCCAAGCAGGACTTAGGCACTGCTGCCAGAACTACTCACTGAAGTTGTTACTTCAGGAAAGAAACACATAATTTTTAGCCATATATATTTGCTGTCTAATTCTCTGTATGAAGACTATTCAAATTCAAAGTGTACATGACCGTGGAAAAATGCAACATGTTTGGCCAAAGAATTCCTCTTCTTCTCTCTCTCTTTTTTTATTTTTCAATATCAAACAATTCTTCATATTTAAATGAACCAGATTATTACCTCAATTATTAGGTTCCAAATCAAACAAAAACACTCAAGTCACAATTATAAACTAATGAGTCTAAAGCAAGAGTTTGGCGAAGAAGAATTTAAGTGTTAGAAAAATATTCTTGAATAGCAAGATACGCTCTACTTATTCCAAGCAAAATGCTTCATAAATCTGCTTAATATTCACAGCAAAGCAGACAGAAATAAAACCAAGTGCTTTGGTTTTGAGCATGTATAAAGGGAGGAAAACAGACTGCTGAGGAAAGGGGAATAAGAAAAAGTAATCTACGTCAACTAACAAAACCTGATTTATATTCCCAGTCTGAGAAAACGATCAGAAAGAAACCAAAATAAGATTGTTTGACCTATGTACCAGTCATAGCATATGCTTTAAAGAGGAAAAAAAATAGAAATGAATGCAATGTATCCCTTATTACCTTCCATTGCTTTGATATGTCCAGAGAGAAGATGTATGAGATACATTTCTGAGGCTGAATTTTTCACAAACAGTTTGACAAATTAAACAATCACAAAGATATAAGATTTCCGCAATCTTAGGTAGAATTCTCTATAAGTGATATATTGTTTTCATTAAAGTTTTAAAAACAGTTTTATGTATAAAAATGCATTCTTAAGAAGAAGAAAAGAAAACAAAAGATGTTGTATAGTGTTTTCTCCCCTCTGCCCACAAAGTGAAGTAATAAACCTTTAGCAAGTTTTCTAAAAATTTGGTTGAGTTCTGAAAGAATAACCTTCAGGCCAATATTCTGGAAGGTGTACTTCCCCCAACATGGTTCAGGGTGATATGTGATATTCTTAGGGATTAGAATCAAGGCTATCAGCTGCCACATTTTGAGCATTTACCATTTTTGCTTTCCATATGATGAGATAATATTCTTCCTACTTTTTTCTGGTCTGGATTTAAAAATAATGCCAAACCAAAAAAATGTCCCTGGAAAATTCGGTTCCTTCAGTCTGGGGATTAAGAGACTTTTTTTGAGGGAGTGTGCTTTTTTGTTCTTACTATTGAGGGCAACTTAAAGGACAATAAAGTTTGGGGGAAAAAATTATCATTTAATACTGACCATGTTCAACCTCTCAGAAAGACTTGTCAAACCACAAGGTGATCAGCATGCCCGAACAGCCTGGGAAGGGAGGCTGTGGGAGTGAGAGGCAGCATTCACATCCTGTGCAAGTGAGGGAAATAAGGCAACGGAAACATGAAAAACCCACAGCAATGCAAACGAAACCAACCAAACAAAAAACCACATGCACACACACAGAACTTTCTCCAAGGGGAGTAAAAAGAAAACCTTACAAAGGTCAGTATCATTAAGGTATCATTAAGTCCTTTTTTGTCAGAGCTTGCCTGCTGAACACTGGGCTCCCATGCCAAGATGTTAAAATTTACAAGAGCCCTAAAGCCGAAGACACAGACTCATAGACAGAAAAGACAGGAAGGTCCACTGCAAGAGGCTCAGCAAGTGCCAGAAGCAGCTGCTGCTCTGGGGTGCTACTGCCATGGGCTGCTCCCCTCATCTCCCACCCCAAGTGCCACTGGAGACAAGAACCTGAGATCTCTTGCACTAAAAGAGCTGTAACTGTAGCAGACACCAAAGCTATTCTTCTGCATTTCTGTCTTTGTTTGTTTCCATTTTTGCTTCACAATTTTCATTTCAAATTAAATGTTTGATCACCTGAATTAACATCTTCGATCTCCCCAAGGTTATTAATAACTTTGCAATTATGGAGGTTATAGGTGCAACACCCAAATATATAAGCAGAAATATTTTACAATTACAGGCTGTCCTAGTTCAGTAGGTGGGACCAGTTATCACTGTGTGGGAGTGATTAAAGCTGTGTATTCTACCCCCATCTATTC
>JAWWEW010000028.1:5774223-5839148 GCA_035583185.1 Anabacerthia variegaticeps
ACATCTTTCATTAAACTGTAATTCTGACTTACAATATCTCTCGTGGTAGGTCCATTTCTCCTGCCAGTTTGCTTTTATACCAGCACACAGGCAAATACAAGTCTCCAGTCAAATGTGCTTATCCTGGACCATCCCAGCATTCAGCTCTGATCACTAAGTGCTCTAATCCATGAGCTGATCCTACGAGAGCAATATCAGTGGACATGCTCTTTGGCTGTTTAATGACTCTGGAATAATTGGAGGCACAGAGATTAATGAGGAAGAAAGAATGATTGTCTTCAACACACTACCTACCTTCCCACTCCTCTGAGAACATGAGGTGGTCAGTTCTGCTTGGTTTTGGGAAGAAGTGCACAACCATTACGTGGTTAACAACAGAGCTGCTGTTCTTCCCAGGGCTGCTTTTACTCTTAGACTATCATTCTCAGTAAGGTATTTGTTGTGCCCCAACTATACTAATTTCTATATTTTTAAATCACCTTATTCTGCATTTACTCTTAATCTCTAACAGATTAGGGTGGTATCTTTGTAAAGCTTCTTATATCTGCTTAATCAGGAATATTAGAACTATGAAAAGCCTAATTTTTCAGTCTACATCAACATCTAAACACACTCCAGACTGGTTCACCTGTTTCCTCCTTCATTTTCCTCTGGTAAATCCTAATCAGAAAAAGGCCATCACTAAGGTCTAAAGGGAGTAGACAATGACAGTCTGACTCAAGGAGATACCTGCACTGAAAATATCTTCCACACTGTAAATCAGCCCTAATTCCTTCTTTCATCACTCTAAAATGATGAATATTCTCTTAAGGATTTGAATGTCACTGTCAAGTAAATATTGATAAAAGGGCAGTTATATTTAGGGTATCACAAATACAAAGCTTCAGAGCTAGGACATTATATTCTGTTTGCATTTTACACAATATCACATAATCAGCAGCATTTTCCTGCACATTTCAGGCAAATACCACCTCGATATTAACAGTGTACAAATTTAAAACAATGTCAAGGTTCCTTGCAGTTGTAAGAGTAACATTTTATGATTTAGTTTTCTAAAATGACTAACACCAACACTAGTGGCTTAAAATATCCATAACATGTTTTCACAGCACAAAATAACTTTATAACAAATATCCCTAAAATGAGAAGCACTGGAGGGATCACTTCACTGTGGTGCTTTCAGAGAGGTAGAGCACAAAACACTTGTGAAACAGCTGCTTATCTGAGATGCAGATGCCGAGTCATTGCGCTACAAGGGGAAAGAATCAAACAACCCACAGCCCAAACAACAACTTCAAGAAGACAACCACCCATTCTCTGAAAAGTATGAAAAGCACAAAAGTACAATTTCCTGTAGAAGGTGGATTTTCTGTTCTCTTTGTATTTGAGATAATGTCCATAATACAACAATGTTTCTGTGCATGTCATATAAGTGCCCCAGAGTTGTTGCTCAAGTGATCTCCTCAGAGATATTTGAATGTTCTCTACTTCTCCAGTCAATTGAAGTTCTGATGTTCCACACTGTTAGCCCACTTGGATTCCATTAACACCTCATTTACAAGCATAAACCATGTAAATGATCGGAGCAGATGCAGAAAAATAATTATAATTTGGGATGAAGTCTTCATTTCCCAATCTAATTCAGTAACAATAAAATCCTCTCTCTAAAGAGTAGACAGGAAGACTTTAGGCACAAACCCAGCTAAATAATATTCACAGCCCCGGGCATTTAAATTCTGGAAACAGCCCATGAATGGAAGAGTAATGTCCCAAATTATGAACCAAGCAATGCGGGACTTTGTTCTCTACATAAGGATTACAATGATAAAATAATTATGGAGTAGGAAAATCTTAATATCTCCAAATAAAATTTTTCTTACAGCTTTAAAGTATATAATACTTGGCTTCAAGGGAAGCTTCCTGGGTGCTGAGGAAATTATCCACTAGGTCCTACTTCAGTCTACAGATCCGGAAGCTCTTTCTCCCTTTGAGATGCCCTTGCACAGGAACTTAAGCTCACTTATCTTAGAAAACACAGCACAAAGCACAGCAAGTTTTGCTGATGGAACGTGTTAAAGAAAGAACAGTATTACCTCCCAGTGAGTTTAGTTCTTCTGATCTCTGGAATTCCTCTCCAAGAATTCCCTGAGGCACACACTTGGATGGTGAACAGCTTCAGCCTCATCTCTGATAGCTTTCTTCTAGCAATAAGCCTGAACTACTTTAATCCAAAGTTCTACTGCCATGTGTTCTGCTCACCTCGTATTTCTGCCATGTCCCTTTATGTGCCACCAGCCCACTGGGTACCTGGATGTGCACACCTGTCACTGCACTGCAACAGCAAAATGACAACATTCACTTGGGCAGTGGATGAGCAAAGGCTGCACAAGTGGGCCAAAATCTCTGCAGCTTCAGTCTTACAGTGGTGGATTACTTTGGAATAAATAGCAATGGTCATTGATGATTAGCTCACAAAAAGAACGGAATTAAATTAGTCAAAATGTGCAGAAATTTTTAAAGGATTAAACATTGTTATTATATTCAAAAACTCTTCTCTACTTGCACATTGATTTCATGTGTATGGTTACAGTCAGCATCCTTACCTATCATTTTCAACAAAAACTGATAATCAATTCCATGATGCTTTTTTGAAGACAAAAAAAACAACACTGGGATTCAAAAAATTTTCTACAAACCATCCACAATCAATTAATGATGTTTAACACTAATATAATAATATCCTGTTTATGGTTATTTCACAGACAGAATTGCTAAATTACTGTTTACATTATTCATGGTACCCTATCTGTGTTATTCGAGTTATAGTGACTTTTATCTATTTCCTTAAATTGCAGGGAAAATCAAATATTCAATATTTTCTATTTCAGAAATATAGTTGCTAGCACAAAAGACTACGCACAGCATTTCATACTATTGAAGGTTTTGATGCAAAACCCCCTGCATTTTTCAGAAGGTCCTTTTTGAATTTTAAAAATCTCTCAAGCAAATTTAGGATAAGCAAAGTAAAGCGTTATGAGAGTCAAACAGAAGAGAGGATCTGGGTAACATCCGTAAAAACACATCTGCACACTGAAAACTCAGAGACTACACCTGCAAGATATCTCGTTCCAAGATAATCAGTACTTGGAGGACACATTGTGTATGTTACTTGAAACCAGTTTCACCTTGGTAAGGAAACACAAAACTCATAATTCCAACATTTACATAAGTGTTGACTGCTTAGTGCTTTGAGCAGTTTAAAGAGAATATCACAGGTCAATGAATTAAAGTTGATCTCTTTCTTAATGGATTAAAGCCAATCTCTTACCTAAGAACAATCTGGGAAAAAATATTTCTGAAGCAAAGACTCCCTGAAACTTGCCTTTTCCAGACAAGCATTTTATTTCTGTAACTTCTGGGCCATCTCCCAGGGGCACTGTTTGGGATAACTGGCCGGCACTCAGTCAGGTACTCTGCCTAAGGCCCTTTCTCATGGCATGGAAAGGCAGCACCCAGAACTCTGGAACAGCAGGAATTTGTAATCCACACAGAGAGCAGAGGACCCACAAAGAATGGCACCACTCAGCCTTACACACCGGAGTGAACTGTTGTGCTGCAGTTGACTGACAGACTTTATTTAACGGTGACATCATGGAGAGAAGTCAAAACAAGTGCAGCCAGTTTGGGTGAAGAGAGAAAATACTCAAGAGAATTCAAACCCATAAAGCTGAGCACCAATCACCACAAGCACATGAAATAGTACTTTAAGCAGTACACTTGAGCAGAAGAATAGAACTCTGGCACATCAGCTCTTTTCCATGACCCAGAGAGCCCCAAGCACAAAAGAGAGAGAACTTAGTTGGGGCATGTGAAATTGAAAAGTTTTATTCAAAGATGGCCTTGAATCTCAAGCTTTCAACAGTTCACAAAAGTCAGGTTATCTCCCTGTCTCTAATAGAATATATTTTTTGTTATTTATTCAAACCACTGGAGGCTGAAACACAGCACGAAGGTGACTGGTTGAAAATTTAAAAAGTACAAAATGGGAGCTGTTGTCATATGCTGACTGATGTGGAAGTCAGTATTTTGAATATTCATTATTTTTGATTTTAAAAAATAACAGTGAGAAGGAGAGGTTATTGGCTGTTAGCTACCAACATGTTAGCATGTATTTTTCAGCAAGTATTTTTAGCTTTTATCCTAATTTAGAATAAATACACATGAAATTGAATCTTGAAACCTTTCACAGATTGTGAAAATTGGTTCCCAATTCTGTGTTTTCTTTAAACTGAATAGCATTTCATATCAGCTCAAAAAGATGCAGTGATACCATTTCATGGATCCTTAAACAGAGACTATAATTATCCTTTATTGATTATATAATTGCCTTTAACTTCCTACTGTATTTTCATCCCTCTTCCTTAGTTACTTCAACAAATTTTTTGAAATATCCTTTTTTGCTTTAACTCCTGACATTAGCCACGAGAAAAGCTTATCTTTCTGTAGTGATTTATCACGGAATATTCTCTGGTTCATGTAATCATACATATTACTTGAAGGATGCCTCTGTTGGGCTCAGGTCCTGCTGCATGTCCCTAAAGCTCCTGGACACCTGAGGGATTACAGGGACCTCCATAATAGCACCTGCTGACAAGAGAACTGGGCCAGGAGACTTCAACAGCATCAACTTGACAGTCCCATCGTCAGTTAGGAGAGTTTTTTGGACAGATGGTCATGCAGAGGAATAAAGAAGACTAGAGGGTGAAGGAACCTCATGGAGAGAAATTCATTTCATTCCCTTTAGCTTTTATTTCCTTGGGTTTGTTCATTTGCCAAAAAATTAATAGAATCTGAGTGAAGGACATCACTTGCATATCTTAACTCTTCACTTCTGAACAGAAGGAATTGAATTCTGCTGCACTGACAATACACTGAAATCAGCAGGAAATCCCATTTGTTATTTAAAAGTAAATGGAAATATTTGTATACTACTTTTTATATAAAGAATTTCATTACTGACAATGTGTTTGAACCTATCCTTATTAATTAAGATAATGTATGTGATTTGAGAGAATCACAGAATAATTTAGGTTGGAAGGGACCTTCTGCTCAAATTCCTCTCAAGTAGATCAGATTGCTCAGGGCAGGGTTTGAAAAGCTGCAAGCTTGAAGAGACTGCAGTGCTGTTGAACACCTCTAATTTTAACCACACTCCTGATGAAAACATTCTTACATCTAACTGGAATCATATTGCACCTCCTGACCATTGCGTCTCGTCCTCTCACTGTAAGACTCCAAGACTATCAATTCATCTTCTCTACATCCTTCCATCAAACATTATAGACCTCAATAATATGCCTCCTTCCCCACCTCCTCTTAAGGCTTCAGCCTTAAACTCAGCACTCTCAGTCTCTCCTTGTGTCTCCAGCTTCTCAATAAACACATTTTATCGATCTCTGAATGACGCTGGTCATACCTGGCACCAACTGGATTTATACCTCTCATCACAACCCTGTGAGCCCAGCCAGTTTTCCACTCTCTTTTCCATCTACTCTCTCTGACTGGGTCAAGCTCATAGAAGACCATGGTGAAGACCTGCTCGAGGCAAATTATCCCCCAAGAGCCCTCCGCCAGACCCTCTCCACCATGTCCATGCCTTCCTTGTCCTAGGCAGCCCAAACTAACACAGCACTCCAGTTGTGGTCTCAAGAGTGCAAAAGAGAGGAGGGACACCACTGCCCTGAAGGTGCTGGCTGCACTTTTGGTAATGTGGCACAGGATGGGGCTGGCCTTCCTCCCTGCAGTATCGTCGCTGTGGGATTCTGTGATCTCACACAGCCTGTCCAGGAAGAGTCCCTGCTGAGAATAAAAGCCTCAGCTATTCTCTCACAGCATTGCTATAGCAATCAGTTTGTTTGATTTTGGCAGTTCTGAACTTTCCAAGACAGAGAGAAATGTCAGTAATCCAAAGAGAAACTGCGGGTAGAGAAGAGAAGAGAATGAAGGTTGCATAATAACCTGCCTTATTTTTACAAACAATGCCAAATATATGATTGAATTATTTTTGATTCAACACATAAAAAATGACAATGATTTTGCTCTGTGACTGAATGTAATAACCTCTGTCGTCTTAGACACCCACTGCTTAGACTGGAGACTGTGGTAATTGTTCTGAGACAAACTGTTCAGCTTCCAGTTAATCCTTGTATGGCTTTTTTTTCCCCTATCCATGCTGTATCAATCGACTGTAACATTTTGGAAGACACACCTGAGCACTGTGCTAGAGTGCAGGGGAATTCATGAAATCCATTTTCTCTTGGAGGTTCAGTGCTCAGGGGTCTGTGCAGGTTATTTTGCTATCTGACAGGAAACAGATTTATGCAGTGTTATTGCATCACTGGCATCTATGCAACATTTGATGTATTTGGTCTTCATAATGACTTCAGCAAGAGGAAATAATTCAAGTTTGTTTAAGTGGTTCAGAGTTGAAAAAGATGCAAGCATTTCTGATATTGACAAAATGGAAAAGCTATCAGTTCAAATCCTTTTGGCAACTGGTGCAATCAATTCATGTGAAATATCTAAATTATTTAAGTCAACATCAAAGCTCCATGGCCCAAATTTTTTATTCCAAAATTCTGTTTCTGTCAGGTTGTCTTTTAATTTGTTTAAAATTAATTTCTACAGGATTACTGACTAATATGGCAATTTTATTTGCAATAGAGGAATTTGTAATAAAGAAAATGTAGGATGATAACTGCAGATTCTGAAGTAAATATTATGAACAACTTCTGGGATCAGAGCAGGGAAAAAAAGAACTTAATTAAGTAAAAGACTTTTTCAAGTAAAGTGTATGGATTATTCTTACTTCTGTATCATATTTTTTTTTTCTGTCTTATTTTTCCTTAGAGCTCCTTCCTGAATTATTAGCTATGGTGCCAAATATTGTTTCCCCATTCTTAGCAACATGGGGACATTACTTACAGGGTTTACAGGGAGCAAAGAACTTCCTCTAGGAAAAAAAGTAGCAAACCAAAGGCAACAGCCAGCTCAGGTAGATCCTCCACAACTTGCCAATGACATAATTTTCCAATAGGTTCCAAAAGAACATGCCACTGCTACATGTCTAAAGCGACAGGTGCCTTCTATGATCCGAGGCAAATGCAAAGAGCAGAGAGAACACTCCCCAAGGACCACGGCTGATAATTTCTCTCTGCAGTTGCCCCTAGTCATCTGTTGGAGCAGGAGTACCAATATGCATGGGCTGCCTGGGTGGATATCACTGCTTGGCTGAAGCATTCAACATTTCTATTATTAACACATATTCCAAGAATCCAGTCTCTTACCACATTTAGTGTATGAACAGGCAAAATTACCGAGTCATATCCCTGAAGCAGAAATAACAAAACCTGAAATAATTCCTTGCAGATTTCAGATGGTGTTTAAGGTACTTTATATTAAGCCGGTAAATGCTATGGAGCTTGCCTAGATGAGAAGCAGCAGGCACTCCCATTCAGTGCCATGTCTGGACCCAGCAGGGATCTCTGCCTGGCACTTTATGGCAGCGTGCAAAGACGGCAGCACAGGTAATGTCGTGCCCCAGTGCATGGCACTGCACAGCTCACCTCCCACTGCCATTTCCAGTCTTCAGCTGTGACCAGGAGAGACATTTAAACCAATTCCCACTCTTTTGAGAAAAAGGATCAATGGCAAGACTGTTCTGCTTGTTTTCCATTTAGTCCTGAAATATGAATAGCTCACATACAGGGCAGTGGATTGTTAATGAGAGCAAAGTACACTATTTTGAATGGTTACCCACCTATTTATCTACTCTTCATACTCACACTACAGGCTGCAGAGTCTGAACTTTTTCATTCTTGCTGCTCTTTTGTTATTAAAAATGAATTCCATTCTTATTTAGGTGAAGAGTGCAATATCATTAGTATTATCTGTACACAGTGTACCTCTGGGCTGGGAAAAGCAGGAAGGGAGAAAAAGTTAACTTTAATGAGCTCTTTCTCAGTTTTTTTCAGCAGCTGCACTCCAGCACTGTACACACCGACGCGCTGGGTGTGCTCCTGCCCTCCTCAGAATACAAACAGGCTTCTAGCTGGCAAATATATGCCCCATTCCCTCAGAAACACCAGCCCAAAGAGAAGTCTTCCAAACTACCCACCTCTACAAGGTGCACCCATCACTAAGAATCAACCTGCCTTGCTTCATAAAGGCAGGAACCTGAATTATTCATGCATTGTTAATTAGCAGGTCATTTAGGGATCACCACTCTCATCTATTTCCCTGCCGTCACTTATTAAGCCCTGGGTAAGAAATGGTGTTTCCATCAGTGCAGCAGCTCATAGCCTGTGCATCAAAACTGCTTTCAAGGTACTAATTCCCCGTAACAGAAGGTCTGACATTGCCATTAGATGGGAGAAATACATTTTTCAGATGCACAATTTCACCTGCACATTTAAATATTTTCTGAGAAATTGACAGTCAGTAGCTCTTATCACAACAGACAGGATACAAACCTTTGTGCTGGTAACCCAACTATGTGACAGAAACTCTGTGCTCTGAAATGCCAAAATGGTAGCTATAGATGCAAAAGCAGTTTTCTCAACACTTGACATACTATAATTCTTTAGTTTTCAAATTTAAAATAAACCCAAACACCAAAACCCAAACTCAAAACAGTGAACAAACCTATTAGAAGATGTTGGGGAGGGGAAATTCTGGTTATAAGGCTGGAAATTTGGGTGTCAACCTATATAGGCAGGAAAGAACACAAATCAAGTGATAGAAATTCAGTGTATAAAGACAGGATTTCATATCCGGCTTTCATTCTTTATTTGATTTAGGATTAAAAGCACAACATCTCTGGTTTCATTTTATAAGACACTTTCTATTTGTGCTTTTATTTTAAATCTTTTTTTCTGAAATTGTATTTTACGTAATATGACACAAATTGCACACTGCAGAGGAAGCTGCCTGTCTTGGTGAATGAAACCATTTTAGTCTCAAGAGTTTTATTACCTGTTAAAATCTATTTAAATATAGGCATTCAATTTTCTATTGCTTGACTTTTATGGAGGAGCTGTTTTACTAGAGTGGGATTTTGAATAGAAAAGATCACAATAAATACTTGTGACTTTGACACGTTAAGATCAGAAAACACGAAGGAAGAATTACCTAAATTTTCAGTTATTCACACACATCAAAATATTTCTATAGGCCAGAGACCTTCTAATAGATTGTATCTGTTCTGATAATGCCTTTCTGACATGCAGTAATGCAGAAACCATACACATCTTAGAGACACACAAAAACCCGAGAACCAGGACTGTTAAATTTAAAACTGCTGAAGCATTTTAATATTTAATCGTATAATTCTATTATTCCTTTTGAAGCATTATTACTTGAGTGATCACAGATTATCGAATACAATACATTCACATATTAGGGAATAAAAAGGATAATATGTTAGACTACTGTTTCACTTTGGGTTTAAGCAGATGCTACAAAGGCAGCTTGACTTGTGTGCTATAAATAGAACCAGGGACAACTCCTTTTTTTCAACATACTGCAGCAAGAGGCATCTTCACTGCAACACTTGACCAAATTGCCAGCTGTAGAGTCAAAAGGATTGAAAAATTGAACTTTATACATTAGATTTTACAGCGCTGTAGGCTCTTCATGCCTGATGTATGATAAAGGAAAACTAAGATTCCTATGAAAAAGTGAAGAAGCAAATCATTGCAAGACTTTAAATTACACTGAACATTCTGCATGAAACTTCAATCCATCAAATGGCCACTGAAAAATGAGGTAATTACCTGCAATAATTTGCATGTTAAGAGCTAATACAATATTACAAAGTAAAGTCCAGTTGCACATTAATTGTGAAAGCAATGCATAATTTCCTGATTAATGTTTCATGCCTAATATTCTTGCGTGCTCTGTCAGATGCTAAATAACAATATGGCCAATCAATCTACAGAAAGCACACGCAGGCAGGGACTGAGCTCAGTTTTCATAAATCCTGCTGCAACAACTGCAGTCGCAATAGACGGGACTGTGAAATTTACAAAATCAACTGCTCAAATTGAACTCAAATGATATTTTAAATAGTTACACTTTTCAGTCAGAGTACCTAAGACACAATCACTGCTTCTTCCCGCCTGGAAGAAAAACTCTGCCTCTTCCAAAAAAGGGCCAAGGCGCTGGGGGTGCAGAGGGAGCAATGAGAGGGTAATACACTGCCACCCCTATGCACCCCTGGCTCCTGGTGTCTATCTGGCCAGCAAAGGCTAAGCACGTCAGAGAAATGATCTGTTCAGTCTCTCCAGAGGAGGATTTCTATCCATGCTCCTCTGCTGAGGCAGGAAGGAGTATTCCTCAAGGACTGAGACTCACCTGTCCTGTCAGCCACAGACAGGGTGTCACACTTTTAAAAGAGCATCAAGCAAAGAAATGAAAGGATGACAAAAATAAGGAATAGCAAAAAATACCACTAATAAATAGTGCTAAAATGAGGGTAGAGTTATCTGTCAACTGCAGAAAACAAGCGGGGCCTGGAATTTCTCTGATCTATATTAGCCAATCCAATGGTCAGGAATTAAAATTGATAAGAACAATTATAGGACCATGAAGTCTTTTTTATTTCTATTGGTTTGCTGGGAAAACCTTCCAAAAGCTTTGACAGGTGAGTTACTAGCTCAGTGTCATTCAAACAGCAAAATGTTTCCAAGAACCTGGAGAGGGTAAATCCTCAAAGCAGAGCTTTAAAACACCAAACAGTCTGAATGAGTCAACAGGGAAAATATAAACCAGTTAAAAACCAGAGCTGTTGGCCACTTGTTGAAAGAAGAGTCCTTAAATAATGTTTGACTTTCACTATGTGCTGAGGAAATTGCTGGAGACTTTGTGATCCAATGGATGCAGTAAAAAGGAACTGGGAGTGTTTTAATGAGCTCTGCCACCAATGCAACAGTGTGACCTTGAGCAAGGCATGTGACTGAAGTGTGTCACTCTCCTCATTTGTAAGAGAGGTATTATTCCACCTATTTCACAGCAGTATTTGGAAACTTGATTAATTTACAAAAACTGCCTCCAGACTCTTGGAGGAAGGTGACTCTGAATTGATCTTCCCTAAAGCAGACAATTTTGATTAGAATAAAAACGACAGGAAAGCAACTGCCCATTTCCAAAGCCAGACTCCAGGGACAGACTCAATGTGTCTATTTTCTAATCCTTAACTAAACAATAAATATTTACTGGGAGTGATAAGAATATGTTTTGTTTTAATTTCCCTGCCTACACAAAAGTTCTATGACCAGCTCTTCAGCTGTGAAAGCTAAGATTTCACATGTCAAAATTTAATGCACCCGATGGGCATATTTTGAACAATTCCTATAAAACAGAATCTGCCACCTACTGATGAAAATAATAATATTTTTTTTTTTTTAAAAAAAAAAAAAAGGAAAAAACCCAAGATCCTAAAATGGCTTGTGTGGTTTAAAGATGTTCTCAGAAACTCACTAGTAATTTTTTATATTCTTGTACTGTCATCCTGTATCGCCTTCCAATCTCCACTCTGATGTCTACAGAATCTTACTGGGAATCTCAGAAGCTGGGAAAGCTGAACTACAGTAGGCAGGAGAAGGTCCAGTTTTACCAACAGTTTTCTTATTCTCACCCTTTCTCAAACTCTGAACTAGGCTTTTTTGCTATTTTTGTCAGGATTCCTCACTGGATTTAGACTTTCCAACCTGGCACTTAAAATGGGTTTAACCACACTTGTGCTATTATTTCTCTACAGGGTCCATCCAACAGTTTCTTTGTGCCCATCATGACCGTAAATGGTTTTCCAATTAAATTATTAAACAGCAGCACTGTGTATTAACTACTGCAAACATCTTATCTTTGAACTTACTCACCAGGTTCTGTGGCAAATCCTGTTCATGTCAGTGGAGAACCACACAAAAGAAATATCCCAAGGTATCAGAATCAAGAGAAATCGCAATTAATTTTACTCATTTCATACCTAAGAATTTTTCTACTGTAGGGTACTCTAAATGAAATGTAGAGATTTTAGTTAGTTATCATTGTGCTTTTATCAGCTTTCACAACCAAGTTTGTATGACAAAATTATTATGATGACTATGAGCCATTTTTCTGGAAAGTTGCTTCAGAGACATATCTATAGGATGCTAAAAGAAGCAGTTGTCATCTTTCTATGTACTGTGCCATACCTGAAACTCTAATGAATCAGGGATTCACTCCTGTAAAACATGCTTTTGAGAGTCGCAGAAGTAAAAAAAAAAAAAAAAAAATCCCAAACACTTCTAAACGCAATGTTAACAAATAGGAATTTCAAACCTAATAAAGTTTCAAGAATCTACATCACATGCATAATATTTTAAAAGCATGTCTGTGGATGTTAAATTTTCTGTTTTGATTGAGCATATGCAATTATTTTTACACCATTCTCTTTATCTTTCTTTATTCACCATTAGCTAATACACTTTGATTTAGTAACCCACCTTGCCTACCCTTAAGAGCAGTTACAAGAGCACAGAAGGAATAAAGACCCATTTTGTAGATAATGTATGTCATAGTGTATGATCTAAATAAAATTTTCCACATAGAACATCCTCACTTATCTTTTTAATTGCAAGTAATGTGAAAGTATATTCTATTTATCTTCAGAGGGAAGAGAATTCATTATTCTGGTTCCCCCTGCAATTTATTGAAAAGGAAATATGAAATATGAAACTAACGGTGAGAAAGTAGAGGGGAAGAAAGAACTGTGATTGGCAACTATCTACAAAAAGTATTGTTCTATATAGAATACATACTCATATTGAAACTATCCCTGTTTGTTGCCAGTTCAGTAGTTTCTTGCAGTTGTTTTTACATAAAATTAGATGGAAATGGAAAAGATACACAACAAGAAATAACAGTATTTGAATATTTTCAGTATCTTGTCCTATGAAGATGACACTTTTTAAGGAACTCCTAGTAGATTAAGCAGTATAATTACTTCCCGAGTAAATAATTACTCATCAGTACGTATGTAGAGAAGGTAGTTTGGGAACCAAGAGATACATTCCAAAGAAATTCTTTGCATTTTCCCAGGCAGCAGGTAATCCCAGCTGTCACTGTAACTGTACGGGTGCCTCAGCACCCAGCACACAGGTCAAGGGCCAGTGTGTCGACCTTTCCAGCATTGCTGCAGGACAAGGCTCAGAGCTGCTGTGGCAACCAGAGCACAGGCTGGGAGGGAAAAGGATTCTGTGGAAAGGCACAGAGGCTTTTGATTTTGGGGACAAGCAACTCATTTCCTACCTGTCTGTGGGAAAGGAATATAACAATTACTCAGCAGTCTGTGGACATACTCAGGAGAGCAGAGCCAGCAGCAGCACTAACTTGCTAATTCTGTTGACTGTAGGGAAGTTGGATGCCTTTTTTGCCTTTGCTAGACCCACTATTGCCTTCATGAGTTAGTGAAGTATTTCAATGTTTTATTACTTAACTGAGGAATATAGGTAACAGCCTTCATGTAAATACACATATACATATCTATGCATATTTACATAGAGATAAAAAGAAATCAGCTTTCAAATGCCAGCCTAGAACAAACCCTAATGAGATAGCTTCCATTATCGCCAAGAAAAGTTACAAATAAAGATGGAATTCTAAACCCTCAGGATTTATAATTTAATTATAAAGTAACAGTTGACAGTGATTAAATAGCTGGACTGAATCCCAGGTTGGCTATGAGTTGTTTGCCACTGTTTCCTTTCACATCACCCATTTTCTATTCTTTCAGCATCTTCTCTTACCTACTTGACCTGTATTTGTGTCCCTCAGCTGCTCCCCGTTCAGAAACTCAGTCTAATGCAGTAAGCGTGTGCCTGTTAGGCCCCCAGCCAGAGCTGGAAAGGCCTGGAGTGCTATAAAAAGAATTACCTACACCTCCTCCAGCCCCTGAGCAAGCAGCAGGACTGTTTCAATGACCATACCTGAAATGTGACTTCGCCCATATGACATTTACATGATAAAAATGCCAAGCCCCATTCCCAGAGAAGGATTCTTCCCAGCTAGGTCAGCTCAGCCCCAGACAGCCCCCACCCTGCTCCCAGTGCACACAGTGCCCTAGCACCTTCCTCAGCTTGGTCAGGAAAACACTCACTTAAACCTGAGTTCAATAGATCATAACAAGACCAAGTTGTTCCAAGCAAGCAGCTCCAATCTGATGCCCCCTTACTGCACAGACAGGTGTCATGTTTGCCAGAAATTCATGACAGACAAGCTCAATAACCCCCCACACTCCTCATAAGCTGAGGACAGCCAGCTTCCCTCCCTCCAACAGACTCGGAGTACTAAATAAAACTGACAATTGCTCTAACACACACTTACTCCTCAAGAGAGTTCAGCTGTGAAGGCATAGAAAAAAAGATAGCTTAAACTCCTGGGGCTTATTTTTGTTCAGATCACCAAAAAACCCAACATCTGAGGAACAGGGATTCAAGGGAAAGCATATCTTCTGTAATTTCCACCCTTTGTATTCTGAATCACTTCTTTCTGACAGGTTCATACTGTATGAAAGGAGAACTGAATTTCTATATTTTCATGCACACTATAACTACGACTTGCTTAAGCACCAAGCAGCCCCTACATCTCATTCAAAGCAAGCAGGATACTTAATATTTTTGTGATTAAAAAGGTACCTTGACATGGTTATAAGAGTATGTACTTTCCTAAAATGGACCCACTTTGCCAGCTTTCACTACCATTGTCAGAAGAAATTTCATTAAAATGCATTTTGTCCATGACAAAACCTACAGTTTTCATTTGGATGTGAGAGAAATCCAGGTGATGATGGGGACTGTCAGTGCTTAAATATGAGTGACTCTACACTACTGCAGTTCTGGTTTAGCCTGAGTCATCTGTTGACAGAAACACTCAAAAGTTCTACTTGAATCTGTATATTACTTAACAATGAACTTCTGTGAGCAATATATGATGCATTTTGTTGTAAAGGACAAAAGATGACAAAAAAATAACCTAGAATATGTATCATTCCCTATTAAGGAACTATTTTTTAAAAGCTTTGCAGATTTCTCTAGCACTGCAACCACCTTTTACCACTTTCCACTTGTACAGCTTGAAAAGTAAATTTGATCAAATAAGAGAGACAGTAGTAGAATCTGACATCAAAAATCAATCTCAATGTAAATAGTGTTTTAATTATAATGTTTATACTATTCTGACTTCTAAACCATTTTCACAGTACTCCATTTTAGAGAAACAATCTCAAATGTCAATGTCATTTCTCTATAACAATGGGAATGAATAGACTCCAAGCTTCTAGCAGGGATGTTTTGATAAAAGCACTGTTATGAAATGAAAGGAGTAATAATGATAAAACCATTTGATATATTTTTTTCAAACTCTGGGTCAAAATACTTGTGAGATACAAAAAGCCTTCAAAGAACAGAAGACAACAAAAGAATAACCATAAGCATGAACAATAAGATCACACATATTCTTGCAGTTTTCTTCCCATCTCTTTCTTTCCCCTTATCCATCCTTTTTGCACCACTTGATCATTATTACCCAAAAAAGAACGACTCAGCTGGGGGATGTTTCAATGACAGCTGATCTTTATGGTTTAAATGCAGTCTCCCCCCTGTGCTGGCACACAGGCTCCTGGCTGGCATTTATTTTCAGGAGGCATGCAAGAACAAATTCAAAATTACTTGGGAGGGCTTAAGAGATGAAGAAGCAGAAGTCAGGCAGGCACAGATATTGAAAACACCGTGATCAAACCCAGCATTTGCAGCAGAACAAGAGATTGAAACAGGAGTAATGTATTCTTGAATACTGTTCTGTCTTGCAGATTTGTGCTGTGGTACAATCAGACACCACTCTCAGTTCATTTTGGTCTGATCCAATTTACACAAAAGCTGCAGGCAACATCCTGACAAATTCAGCAGCACAGCCTTGTCTCTGCAGATGAATATACATGCACGCAACACCCTATTCTTCAGCCTTTTTAAAGTCGGACTTGAAAAGTAAATGACACTATGTACTGATGCAAAAAAAAAGATATTTTTACATCTGTAATTTGATTGTTAAAAAAGTCCTGAAACCTTTATCAATCCTCTTTACTTGTCTGATATTCACCATTTGTGCCTGGGAACAAATGTGTTAGGTTTTATATTGGTTCACTTGCTCAGATCAAGCACTTGATCAGCACATTTTGAACCAGAACACTGCTCGCTTCCCCAGCATACCATTTTCCAAAAATTTAGAGAGACAGATGATTTATACTATAAAAAGTAACAAATATGCTGCATATTGCCGATACCAAGCCACAGTGGCTGCAGAAAATTCTGGCAGGTAATGCTTTCAGATTAAAAACAACCACAACAACCACAACAACAAAAAAAAACAAACAAAAAAACAAACAACCAAAAACAAAACAAAACAAAACAAAAAACCAAACCAAACCAAAACAAAAACCACAACAGGTTTAGCCATTGAGGAAGGGATCTTAGAGACAAATGCTCTATGAGCCCACTAACTTTTAAAATTAATTGAGCTCTAAACTACTTACACGCTTAGAAAAACATCTTTAGCATGAACTATCTGATTTATGTGCTCTTACCCAGAGCTTCCAAATTGTGATGAGCAGTCAGATGTCTAAACACAATGACAAGCACCTCAGTTACACCCACAAAACTGCAGAGTCTTACTGACACAACCAGGTAACTGCAGCCCATGGCAGTGGCAAGCAGGTATAGGTTAAATATGTACAGGTCAAGAGCCTTTTGTCAATTGTTTCTGATTCCATCCATTAAATAGATTATACAGCTAGAATCTTCTGCAGCTGTGAAGAGCATTGGTTCTCCTACATGTACTTGGTCTGGATTTACAATAGTTACTTAAATGCCTCAAAATATCAAGGAAACAGCAGTATGCTTTTATCCATTATTTGTATTGATTTTGTTGTTCCTTGATTTCCAGAAAAAGTTTTAAATTCAGATTTTTCATGGTCTCTTGTTTTCACAAACCCCACAATTTAGGATGCTATTTATTCATCTCACTTTTTAAAAGTTCATGAGAGAAAAGGTGGAGGCTAGGGGGTGTGGCACAAAAACTGAGCTCACTTACAAAGTCCCAAGGTAGCTCTAAAGGAACTTCAAATTATTTTCTCCAAGGACTTCTAAGATCACAAATACATGCAATAAGAGGGGGAAAAAACAACGAACTAAACAAAAAAACCACACAAACTAACCCCAAACCAACAAAACCCCAGAATATTTTATGTATAGATGGCCAGAAAAATTTGGCATTGATAAAAGGTTTTTAGTTGTATTTGACCTTCCACTTTGCTAAACAGCCTTCATGTAAAACAGGATCCCTGGCAACTGCAAACATGGTGTCAATTTGATGGTACCACATGTATTAGTGCCATAAAATAGTGTGTTACATAGGAGAGTGACTTTACATGTGCAAACCTGCCAGTCAGAAACCTACTGTTGTATTTCACTCAGAAGTGACAGAAGATCATCCCATACACCAATCTCTACAGCTGCCCAGGCAAGTACTCACAGGTGTTTAAAACTTGTCAATTTTTATTTTAGCTTTGCAAGAGAATTTGGCACTATCTAATTAGAGGCAAAAGCAGAGACTGAGAGCAATGGGGCAGGTGTTGGCGCGAAGGAATGGCACTGGGAAGCAGCAGTGCAGGGCAGGCTGCTGTGAGCTCAGGCAGGTGTCCCTTCCAGCAGCCAGCTCTGTCCATTGCGGGTTCCAAAGCAGCGAGGCCCAGGGACAGCCCTGACACTCACCCTGCCTTTGTCAGCAAACGCAGGGACACAGAGAAGGCCATGTGACAAGTACACCGTGAGCCCTGCTAAGAGATGCACGGCTCTGTGTGTGTGTGTGGCATCTGAGTTTCTTTCTTTCTTTGGGGGGACACTTTTTTCCCTTTGCATTTCTAGAAAGATGACTAGGTAGAGAGGGGACGAGTGTACACTGCTGTAATTTCTCCCCTTCTGATCTAAACTTTCATGCAGCTATGTTCCCCCAGTAGTAAACAAGGCATTTGTAGCTCCAGCTTGCCCTGAGCAGTACACACAGCTCTGCTCCAGGGAGCAGGCTCCAGTGGCTCCTCAGTTATCCTGATGTCACTTTGCACTACAATCACTGCAAAAAGAGGCCTTTAACAAAGTTGAAATCACATTTATGTTCTCTGAAATGTCTTCCAGAGATTCATAAAATAATTTTCACTTGTGTAGGAATGAGAGCTGGTTTGTTCACAGGTGAACTTCACACCAGAGCCAGCTGCTGTCACCTCGAACAAGGCGAGGCTGTTACCAGTAAGTGTTAAAACAGTGTGAAAACCTTCCTTCTTAATGTGTTTCTACAGTTATGGAATGAGAGATGGAACCTGTACATTATTCTTTATGTGGTTTCAGGGCACTCAATGGACAAAAGAAAGAGTGAGGCTTGTCTAGAGATAAAGTTATAAAAATCAGACTTGGTGAACGCTACATTTTAGAAAAGTTTGTCTCCTAGGCAAAATATGTAGTATAATGAGGAAAGATTTTCATTTTTTCCCATGCATAAGTTCTGAGTGCAGTATTTATCATTTGCTAAATCACACTCATTTTTCTGCATTTTACCAGCAGTTGCATCAATTGTCATTTAACTGCTCTAAATAATGTGTTCTCTTCCCTGCTGTATTAAACTATTTCTATCAAGGCTAATGATTTTCTGATTTCCACATGCCAGTGAGCTTGGCAGTAACAAATGATGCCTCTCTTTTGCATGTTGCAAGTAGCTTAAATTATATTTTACACACCCATTTAAAGGATCATTAGTTAAGTTAATATCCTTGCTATTCAGGAGGATCAAGCATTTTAGTAAAGGATAGTCTCACTATACATCCTCTGTTACCTCTGAGTACATTTTTAACAGCCTTGGCTTGTAAAACTCACTCTCACTACATATGCATAGGCTGTGGAAAACCTAAATATCTGTTATGTCCTTAGTTGTAGTGGCTTATTATGTCTTGGATGCTCTTGTTACTCCTCACCAGAGGAACCGTGTATTTCAAAAAAGAATCCATCGAAAATTTTATTTACTTCTTAAATGTTTTCTAAAAATGATAATACAAAGCGAAGAGCAAACAAAAAATTGTGTCAAATGAGGATCCTACAGAATTACTGAAGGTAAGCAGCAATCATAAAGGAACACCTCTATAGGCAAAGGCTTCCAAAATCAAAATCATGGCCCGCATTCATTGGTGCTTTCCCCTAAATGGTGTCACCACTGGGTTGAAGGATATGCATTGCACTAGGCAGTGTAATATACCAGGCAGCAATCTGTCAGTACAATAGTACCAGCACTTGGTGATGTAATCATTTGACAAAATAAGCATTCTAAAATTGGGACCTATTTATTTCCATTGAAGCAGTTCCACAGGACATGGAATTACCTCTTGTCTGAAATAAATAGCTTCCAACACACTCAGTGACAATGGAATCTAAGAAATGCATTTTGGAGGCTTATACAAAGCAAATACAGAAAAATAAATTTTCTCAGTCCTCTAAAGTGAAAAGAGTATCATTCTGGTTTAGCACTAAAATCAACTTTAATCATCTTTGATAGATGTGGCTTATGCAAACATTTTAAAAGGAAACCACAAAGGCTTCCAGATTTCACAAAAATATTTTTCCTTAAATTTTTAAAATTAAACTTTTCAATTTTCACAAAAGGCTAAAACCTAAATCGTTTTGCTCAGCAAATAGACTCTGTTCCCCTTTCCTGCCATGAGCTGCATCACGCCCCTCTCATTAACGCTAGAGAAAAAGAAGGAACAAAAGAAGGACTGAGTTAATGTACCGACGGAAATGGCATAGGAAAATGTCCTCTAAAAAGTCAACTGCAGGAAGCAGTTCCCTTCCCTGCAGTAGCATCGACACACGAGCAAGAAGTTCTGCTCCTGCAGCCCTCTCTCTGATTCCCATGAGGCACTTTGCTGCTTGGGGGGTCTGATTATCAGGTTTTTATTTGTCTTGCCTCTATCTCAGTGTACACACAGATCCTACACATTTTTAACTTCAGAAAATCCCAACCCAGAATCTGAAGAGTCACAAACTCTGATAAATGACTGAGCTAAAAGAGCCCGAGTTGCTTTGCGTGGCACAGTAGCTCAGCTGAAAAAGGACTTGATGTTGCACTCTTTGATGGCCACTGCTTTTCATCAGGTTTTGCCTATTTATAACTCTGCCAAAAATGAAACATTTCTGCTGAACTTTTCAGCACTGGTAGGCGGTCCTTGCTACCAGCCTTCGGGCTTTGTTATCTGTGCCGCTTGCGCAGTGTGCCAGGGAAGGAGGCAGGTCTGTGCAGCCCGCTCCCTGCCGATGCTGCAGCACTGCTTCAGTAATGCATTGCTAGTGATTCCCAGCGCTCTGCTGCCCCAGCAGCTCCATCCCCAGGCCATTCTGTCTCCCTGGCTGTGCTGCTGGCTCAGGGACAGGCCCTGTCTCACCACACCCCAGCAGAACACGACACAGAGCAGACACACACAGCCCTCCACTGCAGGGCACAAGAACCACTGTCAATGTTGCCACTTAGCAATTTTGCAATTCCGCTGAAGTGATGCTGTCTGGGACACTTGAACCAATGTCGTGTGATTTCAGTTTATTGTAAAAATAGAGGCTTTTCTCACCAATGCCCTGTTATGCAACTTAATGTATATTTGGGTTTTCAGGTTATAAAACACGTAATTAAAATGAAAACTCAAAATTCAGATGGATTGAAAGAAAAGACTGATGCAACTCAAATTCTACTTCTTAGTATATGTACGACCAAGAATGTCAGCTGAAGCCCCTTGCCATTCATAAGACTGATTTTCTTGGAGAGTGCACAAATAGCTAAAGCAGTCTCTTAAATATTTACCCATTATGGCTCACACATCTGAGTGACTGCCGTTGGACAATTGCTGATTTGCTACAGGAAGTGGAGGTACTCTGTGCAAGGCTTGACAGCGTCTCTGACACACTCTGCTGACAACAAATGCCCCTTGCTTCACACCCACCCTGGCTCTTACTGCAAATATCGAATCTATGTATCCATGTACAAACTTGGAACGGGACCTGGGAAACATACAGCCCTTAAATATTAAGCAAAAAGCATTACTTGACATGGTTAATCTCTGAAGGACCATGAGTGAGAGAAAAAACTACACCCTCCTGTATAACTCTGGTTACAAAAGACTTTAACTAGGATGGCTCTTGGTTCCATTTCTGGCCCAGATGTTGCTTTACTCTTTCCAGAACAGTCTCAAGAGCAAGGAAACACAGGACAGAGAAATCACATTGCTGGCATTACTGTATTGCAGGTTTTTTTCCACAGACCCATTATATTCCTCAATTTTTCAAATGTTCAGGAAAACAACAAATTAATTCATTTAATAATATTAAATGAATCCCCATTACACTGGGCAGCTTTGAAGTTTTCTGAATTCAAAATGCAAATGAAATCTGCAGATTTCTTTTGAGTTTATTCACGAAAAGATGCAGCTGGTCTACAAGATAACCAAGTGAGAATGTCTGTCCTCCAGCATTACCCTTTTTGGTCTTGAATTAAATGTTTGAAATTAGGAAAACATTGGTTCCCTCAGGTATAAACCAGAAGCTTTTCTTGTGTGTCAAGTAGCCACAGTAAAAGGACAAGCCTTGTTAAACTGTTATGTTGTAAACATACTCTGTGTTCTCACTGATTTCTTAGCACATGAAATCTCTAGCTCTTATAAAAAGATACTATTAAATACAAGGTATGGTCTACCTGGATACCAGGGAACAACTGCACCCTTCACTAGTTGGGCCTTTGCCATTTAATTGAGGTGAACTTGGTGTTTTCACATGCATTATCAGTCCTTTCATTCTTTCTAGGCCTTGCTCAGATCTAAATTAATTCAGGTTTTCCACTACTCCCCTGTTTAGGAGAGCCCAGCCATTTTTATTCTACCTGTGCTTCAGTCAGTTCTACAAGTTCTCAAGCTTCTTTTGACAGCTCCAAAAACTTGGGCAGATTAATTTCCCAGAGTCCTATCACTGAAGAATCCCCCTGCCTTCATCTGTTTAATTAGGTCAAAGCAGTACTTCTTTCAGTACTTGATATAATCAAGGGCAAATTGGATATCAAGTGAGATATATTGGTCAGAGGCAGTTGTCCCTGATTATTTTGAATGTAAATGAGTACAAAGTGTATTGTGAACACAATACACTTGAAAAACCATTAGCATTTTCTAGGATGTTCTTAGGTGGCATACAATGGTTACTTCCAAATGGAGGAAACAGAATGAAGAATGATTTTTATTTTTCTTTTAGTCTCAGAAATGAACAAAGCCGGTGTACAGAAATGGCAATAAGGAGTTATCATAACCTGAGGGAATCTATTAAATTTCAATTAAGACTATAAACTTCAGGCTATAAAACTGAAAGGGACAAATATCCCTTCAGACCAGAATGAAAGGCATCTTTAAAAATCAGATCCTAAAGGACTAGATAGATTAAATCCTTGCATAAGCTTAAAAATCCCAATTCACAACGAGCAGAAAATAGAGCTGGTTCAATTTATTCATAGTGTATTTGATTGTATTCAACAGAATAGAACACTATTTTGCTGTGTTGAGTTATAACCCCCTACTCATAGAGGTAGCTTTTGATTTCAGTTCCATTGCCTTGGGCAAACATGGCTGAGGATCCACAAGGCTGTGTCAGGTGCTGATTGATTCATTTGAAACTGGGAGATAATAGAAATGCTCAAATTGACTGCAAGAAAAAGAAATGTGAATTGGGACATTAAGCAAATTACAAACCCATTTTGTAATCTTAATTTTAAGAATTAGTTTAACATGAGAAACACAAGGATTTTAATTCAAAATTTTCACATAATCTTACCATAGCACATTACAATTTATCTGTTAGATTGCATTCCCTAAATTTGGTGGAGATTAGAGACTGTATGAAACCTACAAAACTGGAAGTTAAAAGGCATGTTCTAGACACTCATTTATCATTTAATCATTCAAGAAACTCAATTTCTTTGGTGCTCAGCATGTGTTTTCCAAGTCATAGAAGGACCTCATTTAACACACTGTCTTCATAGAGTCTTTTTAGTAAGCTATTGCTGATTTAAGCCCTCACATTTAAGATAATGCAATTAGGGAAAGAGAAGAGGAACAAGAGGAGCAGCACAGCCTTCTGTCACTAAATGGCCATGCATATAAAACACAAGGGACAACAATCCCTGTGAAGTGCCACTGAGTTGAGTGGAGAGGTGTAAGAGGTACTGTGGGTATCACAGCCTTGGGAGCAAATGTCTGGCCAATGTACTGTATAAACAGTACAAACACATCTTGATCTTTAAATATTGATAGGAAAGGGAGGGATCATTTTGCTGGCTCTGTCCTGTTCCTGCACCTTAACCTTGAGCTCTCTCATTGTACCATCAGTCATGGAAGAGATTAGTGCTTACATGGAGGGTCTCAGGGGACCTTTGGGAAAGGCCAATAAATTGGACAGCTTGGCATAAAGACATCCCACCTTTCAAGTGCAGTTGTCTATGAGATGAAGCTTGTTCTCATGTATTTTTAACACCAGCTTTGGTACCACTATGCAGCACGTATGCAAACAAAACAAGCTAAAACTGGAATTAAACAGGAAATGAAACATAAAGACTATCAGAAAAATAAAGAGTGGGGTATTGACAAGGCACAATAGTTGTTTCCTTGGATTCCATTAAATTGGACAGTTCTTCTTTGAAGATTTTGTTTAACTCGACAGACAGTCTATACCCTGCTATGAAAAGTGAACAACTGAGACACAAGATAAAGTCATTTACATTGTCTCTTATGACAGTTTCCTACTTAAGGGTTCAATATTTGGGGGACAAATTTAAAATAAAAACTTGTAGTTTGCAACTAAATACTCATGTAGCAAACAAAAATGTCTTAGAAGTTAAAGCTGCTTGCACCATTATTCGTATTTGTCTTACAGCTGAAAAATAGCATGAATATTGTTAGGAATAACATCTTCCATGCAGATACTCAAAATAATACTACTCACTGCAGGTTCCCAAATTTGTTATATGCTGGGTTCCCCTGCAGTGCTTGCAGGGTAGAATATGTACAATGGCACTAATGATATTAAAGCACGAAGGGACACAATCAAATTGCTCTGCACACAACTGGCCATGTATTTTGACTTCCTTACTAGGAAGGCCTAATGTACATAGGCTTTTACTCTGTGCTGTGGTTGAGGGTTTGAGGGTAAATTCAGACTCCAAGGCCAGGGAACTCTCAGATTCCTTGGCTCTCCCTGAGGAGAGTTTTGCAGCCTTGGAACAGGTAAAAACAGTCTATTAACTCTTTTCACAATAGAGACATGTCTGTGAATAGCATTGGCCTTTTCTGAAGAAATCTTTATTAGGAATATATGAATATATTTACAGACACTGTGGGCAGAAATGAGAATACTGAGTGCCCAAGCGATGGTCACAACTACAGAAAAACTACACTATTTAAAAAAAAAAAAAAATTAAAAAAAAGCTTTCCTGTTGTGGACTTGCACCATAGTACTTAAAAAAACCTTCAGTAGAGAAATGCTACTGTCAATATATCTCATCTAAATGGCAGCTCTGTTATGCAAAGGCTCTCAGTACAGTTAATAGATATTCAGGTTCTCCTGTCTATCAAATGACTACTCCTTGAGTCAGATTTCCTTTGTTCAAATAGGACTTTGTTCATCTGCAACACAAGAACTGCATGGCTAAGTGCTAAGTAGAACTAAAATAGAAAAAAATAATTGGGGGTAAACAAATTCCAAAGTTCAGTTCTTGCATGGCCAAGGGCAGAGTGCTGGATTATATCTGACAAATTTCAGCCTTAATTCCATTTCTCTCCAAACCACTTATTATTCTACCAATATTGATAGAGACAGCATCTTGACTGACATGCTTATCAGAGAGATTAGGTAGTGTCTGTGAACCTTTCTCCTGAAGGGTAAATGTCACCATGGGCTACTATTTGCATAATACACGAGAAAATGAAAAATTAGAGCTTCTTCCATCGTTTTTGAAAATGAGTTTTTTTGCTGCCATTCACATCTTGACATAAATGCTTAAACATGCAGCATAAATGGCCATAAGCATTAATCACTATTCAATTAACACCTGTTCTTGTATTCAACCATATCTACTGTCAATTAGGAATGCTGTAGTAGTAGTAAGCAACAATGTTGTCAATGACAATGTTTTTAGGTTTTACAACGTTGTGCAGCTGAAGATTTTAATTAACATGAAGATTCCTAAAATATTGATAAGGGGATATCTTGTTTCACTTATACCTATTAATATCTGTCCACATGGCAAAAGCTTGAAGGAATCAGGCTGCAAAACTGAGAATCTGGAAAAACAAACAGTCATGAGCTATGACAGCCTGAAAAAACTCTGGGAAAAAAATAAATCTTCAACATAATGCACGAACGTGGTTTCAAACAACAATTATATGGAAATGTTTTCAACCTAAACTTGACTAAAATAGAAGACAACATTTAAATGTGTGTAAAATTGGTAAATGAAGGCTCTAGTACATAGGCAGAAACACTGAATAGTCGTCTCTAAACCACAGCCTGGACAAATTCTAGCTGTGGATTAGAAATTGCTCAGTTCTAATCCGTGTGAGTGGTGCAGAGAACAGGAGAAGGGACAGTAGCACACTAAGGCACTGACCCTCTTTTGGTACTTCCTTCCTGGACAACTCTGCTGATGACTCTCAGACTTTAGCTCTGTTAGTTGCACAGGAAGGCAGTCTGCCCATTCGTTTCCCATTAGAACCTCAATTTTGCCATAGCATTCTATTTTCTAAAATCGCTGCCCGTTTGATGGTAGCTCCAGAGGAAATGTACAATACTGACACGTGCTGATTAAGCACACGAGATTTCCTACCTACACCACTCATATCATACTCTTCAGAGTTAGTGCCAGTGCCAAGACTTGTTGAGCCATAAGATCCTGCGATCCCTACTATCCATCTGCACCAATATCCATGAGGCAGTTAAGGTCACAGAAACCAGTGAATGACAGAGAAGGAGGTGTAAAAAAATAGCAGTGATAAAACCAGGGTGGACTGTGAGCTA
The DNA here is from genome assembly GCA_035583185.1 of Anabacerthia variegaticeps. Classification (NCBI taxonomy): domain Eukaryota; kingdom Metazoa; phylum Chordata; class Aves; order Passeriformes; family Furnariidae; genus Anabacerthia; species Anabacerthia variegaticeps. Next base: position 5,800,449 of record JAWWEW010000028.1, read on the forward strand.
CTCATTAGCAGAAAAGAGGCAGGCACAGGGAAACAAGAACAATGTCTTCCATAGAACCGTAGCAAGACACCATCTGTGTTTCTCCATTTCAAAATGGCTCTTAAAATGTTTTAATTTAGAGGAGAGAAAATTATTGTCATACCACCTTTCCACAGTCTAGTCCTGAATGCTCCAAGTGTAACAAAATCCCTACTGGAAATGCCTTTCCCCCTTCCCACCCAAGCACAAGCAGAACTTTTTACCTTCCTGTAACTGTACAAATATATTTGTAACATGAGAGTCATGTAAATGTTCTGTACAAGGGTAGACTGCAGCTGCGGGGAAAAGGACAATTCAGCTTTTCTTTGCTTGCTCATATTAAATAAATATGGCAAGTGATTCCAGCCCATGGAGAAAGGAAGGGTGATGAAATGTGTTTCCTAGAGCTGTGCTAAATGTCTGTCCACACCTAGGAGAGCCTCAGGCAGTGATGGTTCTCATATAATTACACAAAGGTCCCCTGTTTTGTAATAATCAAGTGGGACATGAAGCAAGTAGTGCCACAAGCAAAACAACAACATAAATACTGCCATGTTGCCCAAGAGCAATGGCTTGGTGTGCTTGAGCGCACACTGCACTAGCTTATGTGAACAGACCTTGACCATTCGATTATTCTAAATTTTCTCTGTGTAACAATTCCCTGGGCCATGCTCAGACAAACTGTGAGACAGTCCAGGCCCCACAGGAGTGTAAGATAATCTTGCCTGGAGAAATAGCCAATTAAGAGGCTTGGGTCATTTTTCTTTTTTAATTGAAGAAAAACGCTTAGTATGACACAGAAGACAGTATCATTCTGGGTTTCCTGTGAGAGTGTGGCAAGAGCTACAGCAATGATAAAGGGGCAGGAGGCCTTTAGTCTTATCACTGAAGACCAAATAAAACCAACAAATAAATAAACTAAACGGTCCAGAAACCTGCAAGGCCTGCAACATAAATATTAGATTTGTTCATTGTGATCCAAGTGCCTGCAACAGGATGAAGGCACCTTAACAAACCCCCAAACATAAAAGTCTAATATGCACTGAGGTTTTCCTAATAGTAGGATAGTTTGAGGTGACAAACTTATGGTCTCAGACACACAGATCTTCTTACTAAAGCTGATTCTCCAGGTTTTGCTCCTGCTAATCAATTTGCTACAGACCAAACTGTGAGATAATTATTCACCTCTTTAAATCATACAGGTATTTCTAAAAAAAAATAATTTCATATAATTCCAAACTAAGCGATTAACAGTCCCCCAAAATAAATATGTCCTTCAAAGAAATCAGATATTGCCAAGAAGACAAATCTCATGATAGATTTTCTTATCAAAATTGTGCATTATCTGCCTTCAAAAACAAATGTAAATTATTAGCCATACTTGTAGCTTCTTGGTTATTTAAACTGACTTTTCATCCCCAGTGTTTTCTAGGTTTGAACATATTAAGGCATACATTTGGAATATTTCAGTATCTATTGTATTCTTTGTTTTCTCTTATCAGACAAAATTCTAAAATTTGTCATTAGATAATCTATTTTTCTCATCCAGAGTAATGCTTCTTAGAAAATAAATTAGAAATCCGGAATAATTTGGGGGAGCTGTTTCCAAGCATCTCAAGATGACTCTGAATCCCAATCACATCCCCAGGTATGCATCTGTCACATGTAAATGCAATACAGTCACTCTTAATTCTATTGTCTGTGTCTAATGGAAATGTTCAGTTGTGCCACCTCTCTCTTTGGAACTGTACCTGATATATTTTTCTAATCTGACAGGGAACCACTGAAAATTGCTCTGAGAATTATTTTGTCAAACAATTTGTCAATCATGATGATGGGCTATTTCCTCCAAAGTTGAGGAAGATTTCAAAGTATACTTGGAATGTGTAGGAATTAAACAACACAGGCAGAATGTAGAGAATGCAGGACACACATGAAAATAATTTCAGCAATATTAACTTCAGGAATGCATAATAGCAAGAAATAGCTGATGCAGGAAAGAGACTAACCCTTACAAAAATAGTAATGGAAAAGCTCCACAGAGTGTAAAGCTTTCCTCAAGCAGAGCTTAAATTCCCTATTTTTTGTTCATCTTATCTGAATCAGTTCTTCCCTTATGTCTCTGTTCATGTTTTCTCACTGAGAACATGATTTGGTAGAAGTTCAGAATAAGTATTTCTGTAATTCTTCTACTCCATGTTCTACTCTACTACAGCGAAGCAAGAGAGGATTCACATTCTCACCCTTCAGGTGTCATTGGCTCTTTAGTTTGTTTTAGTTTTAAGAACTGATCACAATAAATATATAGAAAATTACTTAAATATAAAATATTAGGAAATAAATGGAGATATTCTCTTACAGAAGGAGAGAAAATTCTTTCATTTGAACCATTGCTTGTCAGATTAACATGTTTTTAAACACTGAATACCTGCTACAGAGCATTTTAATTCCAACAACCCCTTAAGTACTAAACAATCTGGCTTCTTTATTCTCTGTTATCTCTATTTACTTGAGATGCCCCATGGCATGGCACGAAAAATTAGGTACTGATACTGGATTTTTCACAGTCTTTCTTATTACTTTCTTACTTACATTCCTCACTAATACACAGATAAATTGAGATTAGAAGTAGTCCTCTCTTGGGCTCACCAGTAAATTTAAGGATGCTATTGGCAGGGCACTGATAAATACGGTAGGAACTGTTGTCAAAAGGTGCATTTCTTCTTCCATTTCCTTCTTGCCATAGTAAGGCCTGACAGTGGAGAGAATTCACTTCACTTACAAAATTGATTAGTTTGGAAACAATCACTTGTGTAATTAAGATAGGTCAGGCCAAGTTTCTTTATAAATAATTCATCAGGAACTACTCTATAAAAAGCTAGAGAAATGTCACTCCAGGTGCACTCTTTTAAACTATTTCTGTATAAATCAATTAAGGTGTTTTATTTTGACACCCGGTGTCAGTATTTACAAAACTTGGATAGACAAGTCCATCCCTGCAGCATGCATTTGCAAATAACTTTACTCATTAATGTTTAATTAAGACAGAGGAAAACTGTCCTTGATATTTTGCTGCAATTAGTGCTCTCTATACCCCACTGACTTTCCATGATGAATTACTTTTCAAATGCAAAGTGAAGTGATTAAATAAAGCTGAAGATTCTCTAGCCATTGCACATTGCCCACCCTACACTTTTAAGTACATGCAAAATGTACTGCTCAGCTGCAGCTCATGACTATTTGGTAAAGCTGTTATAAAACACCACACTAACCATCTGAATGGGAAAAAAAAGAATTTTTACATTCTTTCCAAATCTAAACTCTTCACGGTGTTTTCAATGTCCTGAAAATCTTCTTGATTTGGAAAAAATAAATGTCCAGATTTGGATCATATCCTGAAGGGCTCAGCCAATTTTTTATTTTTTAATCAATAGAGCATACATTCACCAACTGCAGTTCTAAACTCTTTCACATTTGTGCAATGGTAAACTAAGGGACAATGTTCACTTTTCATGGTGTAACTGCCATAAAAACGCCTCAACTGTTTGAAATGCTACATTTTAGTTCCATTTTAGTTTATTTTGTTTTCAGAAGTATTTTCCAGAGTGAAATAGGGAAAAATGCTGATAAAACATTTCAGGGATGAGATGTGCAATAGTTTGCTCTTGATGTCCTGCAACAAAGTCTTTTGAAAATGAAGGCTCCCTCCAAGCCCTTCTCAGAAATTAAATCAACTTCATAAAAAATTCCAATTAGGATGTAAAAATAATAAAAATCTCTCAGAGTATTTTTTCTGGCTCTAATTAAAAAAGAATACTTTCCCTGAAGACATATTAGGTTTTCCAGTTCCAGATCTAGACAGAGCTTAGAAATCTGGAGAAAAATCACACATAAAACTGGGGACAGAAGGAGCTGGAGCAACCTCTGCCTATGGCTTGCCAAAAGGAAAAGAATGACAGTGGTAAAGGAATACAGGGGATTACTGCAGAGACTGGAATGTGCTTTGGGCTCAAAGTTCTTCCAGCAGAAGGAACTCCTAAGCCAAGGTCTGAACTTGGAAGGTTTCCATGTAAAGGATGGGTTGCTTCGTATGGGGAATAATTCTTGTCATAACCTCACAGGCTCTGGAGGAGAAGGCGTATACTGTGATTTAAATAAACATAAACTAAACTTAAATACGGTGTTGAAAAAGCTTAACCATGTCAGCAAGCTGCTTAGTCAAGGCTATTTAGCCATTTATTACTTTATGGCCAGACTCTGTTGGGAATAAAGTCCAGAGACAGTGATGGTTTCATGTTCTGCCAGTTGAAAAAGGTGCTCCAGGAATCACAGAGGGTAGGGACAGTTACTCAGTTTGACTTACAGGTCACCCTTTGTTTATTGAGGCTATCAAACAACCCCTCTGATCTATGCCAGAAACAAACCAGCTGAACTCAAACCAAAGGCCACCAGAGCCCATTTGCTGAATTCACACTCTCCCTGGGACAGGCTGTCATACAAAAACTGAACGCTCTGTATGGTCTCCAGTGGTGCCGAAATACAGGTTTTGCCTCCTGAAATAAGACAGAAAGGTTGCACTATTTAGGGTTGGGAACTATGGATTTAAAGAAGCCTGATTTAAAGAGCTGAATAATGCTTTCATCTGGGATTTATTTGTGTGGTGAGAGCTTGCTTTGGGCAGGGAAGGTCAAAAGCAAACCTTTGATCTGTTTGGACTATATCTGTATCCTGTCATGGGCTTAATTTGATGTAGGGACTGTCTCAGGCTTAGGGCCTCTCCACCACACTGACTTAATAGGCGTAAGTCAAACTCCTACACAGGCAGCCCACATACTGCCAGCCTCCCACAGTTCCCTCCCCCAAGAAAGCATGCAGGACATGTAGCCATGGCTGAAGCAGTTGTAGTAGGACAGATCAAACTGAGAGGAATTAAAAAGTAAGACATAAATTTCAAAATGCAGCAAATGATTATTGGACATGCACTAGAAACCAAATAAAACAGCTGGATAACCAGAGTTATGAATGGCCATCTTCTCCTGTAAAGAAAGACAGGACAAGAAACAGCCAATCCTATTTTGCACTCAGATAGGGTGCTTTCCCTCAAGTGTCCTCAGCCAAAAGTGTGTCACTAAAAGGCAATGTGACTGAAGGCCTTTACACTGTAATGAACATCCCTTGCACTGCAGGACTTGGGACAGCTCCTACATAATACACCAATATGTGCTTAGGCTTTCTGAAGTGGATTTTTTTTCTGAGTGCACGTTACAGCATTGAGAAATAGGTATGCAGCACTTATTTGCAGGTGAGAGGGATGCCAGATGAATAAAACCCCTCATGTTTGTCTTTGTTCCCAAAGTAGCAACCTGATTTAATACCCCATTGAGTCAGTAAACCTTTCTTAATCACAGACAGCTAGAAATTTCACCTAATGTCACAGGGCTCTGTGTACTGACAGACCCTGAACCTCACGAGGACCATATGACTAAAAACCTCTATACATCCATTTACTTATTTCAGCAGCCTACAGGACTCAGCACATTTTCGTATGGATCTATGAAAGCAGGTGATTAGAAGAAAACTATGAAACTTTTACCTTAACTTTTGTACAACTGCATAAGCTGTACTTTCAGAGTCATTCTGCAGTTACAAAAGAAGCATTCCCTGATCTGCTGTGCCAAGTGCAAACAGCAGAAACAGCTCCATGTGCTCCCCACAGCACATAAACATGGCCTGGCTACTATTAGTGCTTCCAGTGAAGGGGATTCCCTATCCCCTCTGCCACACCGTGTCCCAGCTCAGCAGACTAACCAACCACCACTGTTTCTTGGCTGCCTGATCTTCAAGCCCCTTTACTGACTTCCTCTGTGGTCAGTCTTAAAAAGAGAAAGCCCTAAACTTTGCCAGTGTGGAACTTTCAATTTCCAGAAAATGTCTGATCTTGTATCTACTTCCAGTCTCTGCTTATTACGGATTAAAAGGCTGGTAAATATGATAATAGTAAATGTTTTGGGGCGAGAGTCAAGTTCAAAAAATAATAGTTCTGCCACCTCCCAAATATGGAGTCACAGAGAAATAACTTTATAAAAGTGTCATTTCTCTGAAGAAATTAATTCCTTCGTGTAATCTGTTTTAGTTTTGCAGTCCCTCAGCACCTCCTGCTCATCTGCTGCTCTGCCTCCTTTCCCCAGGGAGAGCAATGTTCATTATTCTTAATTGCTGCTAATGATTCTCACCCCAGGATGCCCCAAAGGATCCAGATCCGTTGTCCTGATCCTCAACCTCTCCAATTCTTAAACTAAACCATTGGATCATCCAGGGGAGAAAGAGAAAATCATGTCTGTGCTGACAAGTTCTTGGCTATAGTTTTAGACCCAACATAACTTGGAGAAGTTGAAACATAATAAAACCCTAGGGATGTGTGTGGGGGGGGAAATCTGACAGACCCTTAACTGCAGCAGCCCTACTGGATGCCACTTATAATAACAATTCAAAGACCTTGAGCTATCAAGCAGATTTACTGATGGAGAACTCTTATCAAAGTTCCTGCTGTTAGTTCTGACAGATTCACCACACATGGTTGCACATGGTTACACTCACATTCACTCAAGTATACAAGAAATGTCTATTCCTAAGCCTCTAGGACTCTGCAATAGTAATGTTTTAATTGCAAAGATGCTGAAGAGTGACTAATACCTGATGGTGAAAGTTTTCTTACAGAATGGAGCCTTTTCTATGATTTGAAAAGCAAGCTAATATTATAGTGACTAGTTAAACAGTCTCTCCAACAACCCCATACAGGGTAAGGGGCTTGGCAGCCCAGAAACACTTTTCCCCTCTGCTGTTAGGTCTTTGCACTTCTGGGATTTGTTTCCACTCCTATGTGCAGTCGATGATGCTGAACTACTAATGAATCATATCAGGCAGCACTTCAGGGGGGAGCTTGCTCTGGGCAGATACAGCACAGGTCTGCTGGCAAACTGTCTGGGACAATCTGAGTCAAAGTACTTTTTCCAAACCCGTAATTATTAAGCAAAAGAGCAGTCACTTCAGTGTTCCATCAGCATAAAATGCTGCCATTTTTATTTGGTAGAATGTTTAATTCACCTGGAGCATCTGGGAAGAAAACCATCCTATATGACACTGACATTTAGCTGGTGAGTGTTGACAGTGCAGTGCACCAAGTGACATGTAAGAGGAGAAGGATAGCACTAGATGTGCTATGCAGTCAGTGCAGATACACTACTCCAGGGGACCATTTAGAGCACTCTGAATCAGATTTCTGCTTTGAAGTGCCCATTGGAAAAGCGTCTCTCCACTAGCTACACTGGGAATGTTTTATTCATGATCTATGAAAATAATAATTAAAAAAAAATAATATGAAACCAGTACTGAGAGGGAGACTTAGAGACTCTTAAAAATGCAAGCCTTGAGGGCTGTCTGCACGGCTCTGAAGAGGTCCCTCCTCCCTCGTCTCATGGGATGCCTTTCCCATGAGCAGCAGACACATGTACACATCACTGGGAAAGCATAGTTACAATAACTGCAGTAAGAAAGAGAGGGGAGGGCAGGGAAAGGCAAGCTGAGAATTCCCCTGCTTGAAACCAGGAACTAACTATAATATTTTATGAGGCCTCCTACCACAACAAGTAATTCAATACCCAAAGTATTGGCTAATATAGCATGAATTTCTTTATGCTTTTGACTAGAAATCCACTCAGGCAAGGATTGCAAGAGTTTTCTGCCTCCTCGTTGTGCATTAGAACAAACATATTTACAGTTTCTTTCTGACCCCATGAAGCTAAGTTTTGACGTAAACTGAATATCGACAGCACAAGACAATGGGCACTGAGTTGGGACACTGTAAACCAAGATCCACATCCTATTTTCAGCTCAGGCACTCAGACAGCCCAACTCAGGCTCTCCAACATGTTCCAGGTGATTAAATAAAAAATTTAATAATAACCTGCTGTTTGCAGCTGTTTGTATCCACCTCTTTATGGACACCTTTGGAAAATATAATCTCATCAGGAACAGATAATGAATACTAGTTGTCTGGATAAAACAAAATTATTATCCTCAGAACACAAACCAGATCAGAATTTTTGAGATAAAGTAAATATTGGCTGTGAACTTCAGAAACATACATTCTATTTATTTCCAATAAGGAGGCAGAATTTCTCTCCAATAGTTCAAAACAAATAACTAACAGATACCTAAGTAAAGGATGCATTTTTTTCTAAATCAACTATTGCTCCTCACAATTGTTCAAAGACCCTTCATGGAACATACATTTCAAACAATTTATCCTTAAAAGTGTTAAATCACAAAGCATTTATAGGACCTAAATCAGCTGAAGGACACAAGTGGAGCTCTATTTTGTTCAGGAATCACATTTCCAGCAAACAGGTGTAGAGCTGGCCAAACCAAAAATCAATTTGCACCAAGTGACAATGCAGTCAAAATTGCCATTGTATGGCTGGTGACCCGAGGAACAGCTAAGTGCCCTGCCTGGGTTACCTGCAGCCTTTGGTGGGACTGCACACTAAGTTCATATGTCCCCAGTTCCACATTCTAAAGTGAAAGACCTGTCTTAGTTTTGAAGCAGCACCTCTTGGAAATTGAAGTCGCACCTCTTAGATATTTTTCTTTTCCTATACCCAAGTTATTTTTAGGGCGTTTTTTCCCTCTATTTTTTTTTATTAAGAGAAGCAACACCTTAGAGAAAGTGAAGTCTATTCACTAAGATCAGGATGCCTATGACATTTTTGACAAGTTGATTTTTTGAACACTCTGAATGAAGCACTTGTTTTGGCTTGTATTTATTTTTATGTCTGCTATTAATAGACTATCTTCTATCTCATTTGTCTTTCAAGATTCTGTGTGTTTGTGGCTTTTTAATGTCTTTCACTGTCAGAAATGCTTTGACTGACACACAGCCACTGTCTGAAAAACAACAGAATTCTGTCTCAAGGTGTCATCTTTTTCTTCTTACAGAAAATCCACTCAAGGATTTCATCAGTGGTTCTTATTTATAGGAGAGATTTTTGGAACTCATTATTAAAAATTGCATGCATATTTTATGGAGATTTTCCTCTTTGTTCCATTTTGTAACTCCAAGCTGAAACAGGCTGAACTGCTTCAGAAATAAAGTGAACATGAAGGAAATCCTTTCAAATCTATTCAGTACATTCAAAGCTATTAGACAGAACAGCTCTCACATGAAAAAAGAATTTAAAACTAAAAGAGGCTACTCAGAGAAATATATTGAAACACTAAGCATCATGACTTCACCCTTTGCAACTGTGTCTTATCAAGCCCTCAGTCTACATTTCTCTTAGCATGAGATTAAATTTTACTATTTGTGATGTTACACATCAACCCTCTTTTGATTATATTTTTGATTATAACTACTATGAAGACTTTATTAGGAAATTTAAAAAAAAAAAAAAGGCAAACCCACTTTCTTCAGACAATTCGCGGGTTTTCCACCAGTCAGCTGAGATCCTTGAACGAATGTGTGCAGGGCACTATGATGTAACTGCTCTGGAGTCCCGGGCTGGCTCCCTCTGCCTGAGGCTCTCATGTCATTAGCCTGTGCTCCTCTTTCCCTTCTCTAAGAGCTCCTACTCAGCTCCTTCCTGCCTTTTTAATTGTGAAGCCTCTTTCTGCAGCTCCCCGAATGTGCTCAAGGCTAATACCCTCAGATAATCGCAGTGTAAAATAGTTCCAATGGGCACCCTTAAAAGTTTCCTTTCACTCCTCAGTAAGTCATAACCAGTTACTGGAGTTGCTCATTAAAAGTACAAGGAAAATCTCCTCGTTATGGCTACAGCTTATCTAACATTGAATAGGTAAAAGGAAATTTTGCAAGAACTACAGCTAGATTTTAATTGAAATAATCAAATTAAACTTGTCACTAGAACTTTGACTTTCCCTTTTGGATTGGTTCTCAGTCCATCACTAGAGGAGAAAAATATTAATATAAATATTTTAACACAAAACTGTCACATATGTAATGTCCACAGTTTTTCCTTGAAGGTATTATAACTCTTAAATGGCTTCCTACTGAATCACTGCATGGCTTGTTGCCATTAGTCAGTTTAACATCTCATCACTGCACAGGAGTGAAAGAGTGAGCACCTGCTTCCTTTCATACTTCAAGCTGATTTATTAAATAAACATATACATAATGTTTATTTGACATTGTGAGTAGTCACAATTATCACTGCTCTGCAGCTCAAAATAATTGTCAGCAATGAATAATAGCTCAGATCTATTGCGTTTCTGTCCTGAGGGACTGTCAGAGCCGTTGTGTTCAGTCACACACATTGTATAATTTGGTAGGTACTCCCTGTTTAAAAGGGGATAAAAAATGGCAAGTGATTTCAGACTGCTGCAGACTTCCCAGTTTGAGACTTTTGTCAGGTATTTGCACACCCAGCCCATTAGGACCCTCCTGTCAAGCCCACAAAGAATCTGCAATGCAGAATAGACCTGAATGTCTTAGTTACCTATATGCTGCTTGTCAAGCAGAACACAGGACAGCCTGGAAAGCTAATTCCCATCTTATCCATGCATTAGCTGGGACAAGTCACAGGGACACGTTCTGCACAGCAGGGACCAGCCACACTCTCCTGCTTAGCAAGACTGCCAGTGTTGAAAGGGAGCAGAAGAACCCTGAGCTTGTGTTTTCTAGCGTGGGTTCTGATCCAGTTCTTAGACAGCACTTAAAGAAAATCGTACACCTCCATTCACAGTAGAGATATCCCTCTTACTCCCATCATCCTTCAGACTCCCCAGACTTCTCCATTAGATGCTAGCCAACTCCATTTCCAGAGGATGAACTGTTGGGAAGCAGACTGCTTGAGCAGGAGAAAGCTACCCCTTTAGGCAAGATGGTGGATTTGGGCTGTTTGTTTGAGTTTTTTTATTTTATTCAAAATCATTAGACAGTGGCCACTGTCTTTGAAGAGGGGATGTCTCTCTCATTCCACATTTCCTGGGAGATGTCACAGCTGTGACAAGGAGGAGTTTATAATGCCACAGTTCGGTGCCTTCATAATTTATTCTCTCTGATTTTATGCTCTTTTAGTCTCCTGCTCAACCATCCACTAACAAGCAGTGATATTAGCCAATAAATCAAAGACATCTGCTTGTCACCACCAGATGCTTGGTCACATTGCAGCCGATTATGAGACATACAAAAGGACAATTTCATGTAGAGAGCTCTGTGGAGGTGTTGCACTGATATTCTGTTTGATAGGAGACCAGCGTGAGGTGAAGGTAGTGTAACTCAGCACTCTTATGCCTCTTGGCAATGGAAAAGTAAGCTGAAATAAAACTGGGAAGTAAATTAGGACCTCACCTTTATGACTATGTGATCTTGATCCTGCATCTATTCCTGAAGTACACTGACACAAGTTAGCATAAAAAATAAATCTTTTCATTTGCCCATCTTGCATTGAGCTGGGCACAGAAAAAGCAGCTATTCTAATTTTCACAAAGAGCAGAAGAGGTGCTTGATATCAATTGTTACAAAGTGCATCAATTTTTCATGTGACAGTCTTGCAAAAAAAATAATCCATTAGCCTTATCAGTCAAATGTACAACTAACATGCCCAGTGCAAAGACACTCTGATCTCTCTTTTTCTCTCTGATTTATTATAACCAACACCATTAATGATAAGACACAGGAACTATTCTGCAGAATGGAGGAGAAGAGCCAAACTCTTGCAGCAATGCTGCTCTATCTTCCTCCTCAAAATTAAGCACTTTACTCCAATACTATACCATGAAGCTAACACAATATTATGTATCATTACAATGTGCTATAAGTAAAATCCATAGGAAAAGCAGACAGTTTGCCAACTACTTCTGTATAGATGGAAACAGTCCTAAAAGGAAGCACAGCATTTGCTGATTGCTCTCCAAAGAGGAGTCCCTCTCCAAAATCTACAAGGCTGCATGGCCTTATATTGCTGGGTCACCAGCTGAAAGGAGATCCAGCCAGGTTTTCTATATGTCATCATGCTTCCTTTCAGTTTAGTGTTTATAAAGTTTAATCTTTATAAGTTACCTGTCTTTTCCACGGGCATCTTGGACACACACAGTGTAGATGTTACCAGGGTGTCATCACACCAGTTCTTTTTACTCACTCATTCTTATATTTTAAAACATCACTAGGTTTAAATAAAGACATACACGAGCACTGATCCAACAGGTTCAGCTTTACAGTCCTCTCTTGTATTCTGGTTTAATTTCTGCCCTGCAAATCTCAGATTTGAGTGTCTGAGAATTCCTTTTGCTGAAGCTGGATTTAGCCTCAGACCATCCCAGTTCTGAGCACTGCAGTCGTGAGGACAATGACATCTAGAGGAGAATTGGTGATGTTAACACGACGAGCCCAATGAGCTGTTGGCATTCAGTTAATTGGGACATTAACTACCATACCATTCAGTGACTAGAAAATGGGAGCATATGAAAGAAGTGGTATTAATACATATATACATGTTTTCCATATTCTAATGAATCATGTTTTAACCACATCTCCAGCCAGAAGTATTTCATAGTGAAATGACAGCTTTATCAGTAGCATGGCATCTATTCTCACTACAGCAACACTAGACAAGCAAAGTGTATTCGATTTCCTGCTAGCAAATGACTGACATGTAGCTTTAGTTTTAAGAAGCACTTACCCATGGCAGTTATCTTCCTATCTCATTGCCTGCTGCAGATTCACAGATCAAGCCAAATGACCTGCAGGAAGAGAAAAGCAAAATTATGCATAGGCATAATATCAGGAAGAATAGGCAATAGTGCGCTTGACTGTTTTACAGGGAGTAAAGCAGATAGTACAGAAACTGCCAAGAACCAGCTTTAGGTTTGATAAATCATCCGGTACAGTCCCTGAATTGAGATCTGAGCTATTCTGCCCTGGTTCACATGGGTGAAATCTTACAGAACTCACCACTAAAAATGAAGTTTTTCTAGAAGATTTGAGGAATGTCAGAGAAGCACCATGAATTATATACTGTGTCCTATTAGGATTGTGGTGTTTGGAGCACATACAAGAATAGCTTTCTATTAAACCTCTACTACTTTCATTACAGACCAAGGATAGAAGATCTCTCATCAAGTATTCCCCAAATGCAGCTTCCCCGGCACAATCCCTCTCAAAACTGAAAAGACTTCCTTCTGCTATTGGATACTGGAGTTACAGCCTCCCAGTCACCTTTTGATTTCCAAATATACTCTTGGGAATATACATCTCAAGATACTTAGATGGCAAATTGCAGTTAACAGCTGATAGTCCAACTGCTACATTCTTCTCTGAGAACCACTTTCTCTCCCTTCAACCATATCAGACAAGCATCTCACTTGCACTAAATTCCATAATTTAAAACAAATCCACATCCACTCCTCTTTTTCTTGAAAACAGCTGTCAGAGGAATTGTCAGGAAAGCATTCAGAGTATAAATCTCAGTCCATAATATAATGTAGGATTCAAAATAATGAGTTTGTTTTAATGTGACTGATCAATTTTGATGCTTTACCGTCACAAAGCAAAAAGGTTTGGAAGTAGCATCAAAATAACAGTGACTAATGTTGGTAAGAGGGAAACTGTAGTGTAGAAGAAAGCACTTATACACATCACCAGTGCAATATATATTAAATAGCTATGAAGAGATGGTGGTCTTAGGAGTGAAAGGATTAACCACCTACAGAACAGGCTTCAGTATCCATCAATTTGTTACAGAAAGTGAGACCATTTCCCAAGCACCCTGTTGCCAAAGCCTGAGATGTACACTACAACTGAAGCCCCGGGGGAATTAAGTTCTTAGCAATGCTGAATTTTGGTGAGATGAGGCTGTGTGATAATTCACCCTTCTACAAAGGGTCACCAAGTATGGAGAGCAGTCATGGCCAGACAAGAACCCATAACTGGGCTGTCCCGTATTAGAACCTACGCCTGGTTATTCTGACAAGAAACTCAGTGCAGTGCATTCAGTGGAGTGGACTGGGAGGCAAACCAGAGATACTCCTGGAAATGTGTGCTTTATATATGGCTTTCTGGATTACATCTATACATTGAACATCGGTTTTCATGAGTGTTTTTGTCAGAGAATATTTTGTGAAACTCCTCCCTTTGTTTCTCAAGTCACTCTTTTCTCCTGAAGATGTGCTTTTCAGAATTAACAGCTGATGTACAAGTTTATGAGAAAAGATTTATAAAACTCTTGGGTTTATTTCTCTCAGTATCTCTGACAGCTCCGTCAGTAATTTGAGCAGAGCCTTTCAAAAACAATTCTTTTTCCAGCCATTTTTAGCTTTTTTTTTTCAAAAGTATTAGTAGTCTCCTTTGAGAAAAGAAACAAGTATTATTTAGTTTTTATTCTTGTTTACTGAAATTGAACCCTTTCATAAAGATAAAAAGCCCTTTTGAAAAGTCTAGTTCTCCACAGAAATCCTTTCAATTGCTTGCTTATTAAGTACATGAATAGCTCGCATGAACTCCATGGGACAGCAGATATATTTTAAAGTCAATCATCTGTACAAGTCATTAAGTGGCAAGGGCCAGCATCAAATGAGAACTGTGATAAAGGTCTCTTTTTTACATCATGGTCTGGGATTTCCATTGCTGTGTTGCGTTAAAAAAAAATTGGGGTTTTTATAACAGCTAAAGTATGCTTCAAAGAATCTCAGTTGTAGCTTTTACAGCAAACACTGCTTAAAATTCTGATGTCATTTGTAAGCAAGGCACTTGGAATTAAATATGATCCATTAAGGTAATAGTAGAGTTCAGTGTGGGCTATTTTAATAGATCCTGAACATTAGTCTTTAAGTAGGGAACCAGTTGTGCAGATTTCAATTGATCTATTTATGTTTGGGTTTAAGCAAGTGGCCAAAGTGACTGCAGTAGCAGGATCTGCAAAGGTTGAAGAATTAACCTAAAAGAAGACATAAAAAGAACGGATTCATGATGAACATGTCCTCCTGTTTCATGGTGGGTGACTGCCAATAATTAGAGAAAAAAGATGGGATTCTGTGCCTTTAAAACAGAGACCAAATAAGGTTATTGCTAAATAAATCAGAGGAGTGAGGTGATTTAATGGCTTTTTAATGATCCTAATGTTTTCAATTTTAATGACTCTTTTTACATCAGTTTTAATCGTTTTACGAGACTGAAAAATGCCTGCATTAGTTTGGTTTTCTGTTCAATCTCCACACAAGCCATTATGGAGGGCTGGCTAACAGGAGTCAACTATCATAGCTGAAGGCCTAGACAATGGAATAACCGATAAATTTATTGGGGAAAATGACACACTAACTATCAATATAGTGAATTATACCTTTTTAAAAAAATCAAAGGAAACCTTTTACTGCAGTGCAGGAATTAACTGTTGTATACTCATTAATACTGTGAAGTGAATTGTCTTTTCAGTATTATGTACATTTAATGTAAGCAGTTTAAGTATTAAAAGCGAATACAAGTTGTTTCATCTTTCAAAACTGACACATAAAGTAACTTGGAGTCAGAGCAGAATCTTCCAGAAGGGAGCACCTGCACAGTTCAGCAGGATCTCCCTTCCATGCAGCCTCAGGGCTTTGCTCAGAGCCTGGTTCCCCCTCCAGGGAAGCGCTGCTGTGACAGCCAGGGCAGTGCAGCACAGCCACCGAGCTGGGGACACACAGGGACACAGGGAGGGAGGGGCAGACGCCACCAACTGCCCCAGCAGTTTGGGTTCGGTACCTGCTCACACCCAGGCTCCTGGGTTTGGTGGTGGCACTGAAGGCTCAGGGCCCTCCCCTGGGGACCCCAGGGCAGCAGAGCTCACACTCCTTCCACTGCCTATTCCAGGAGAACAGCCCTCCATGGCTTAGCTCCAGACAGTGATGTCTTGATTCCTCATTCCTACACTCTGTGGAATGCACTGCTGCAAGATTACTCTGAGCTCTGCTTTCTCTATATGCCCATTCTGCTAATTTTTTCTATATTTAGTCATACAGGTGTCAACAAATTCAGATGGATTATACGTTATTGTCAGAAAATATTTTTAAATTCCTAGTACTATTAACTCTACCATTACTTCCTGTACCTTTTTTCTGAGGCAAAAAGAAATGCCAATCCCTAAGGAATTTAAATTCTGCTCTCAGGTAAAGGAATCATGTACACACTCATCCAACTGATGAAACTTCAAGCACAGCACATTAAATTCAGTTTTTATTGCCACTGAAACAATAATGCCTCTAAAAAAATGCACTTACAACTACACTGTGTCCTCCACTCAGCCAATTTTGGTGCAGTAGTCAAAGCCTAATTTCTTAATAACAGGAAATAAATAATAACAACTCTATATTAGACCTCTCAGTATCCTGGTGAAAAATCCTAGGCTTTATTATAGAGAAATGAGTCTGAAAGTTGCCAGCTGGAGGGATCAGGGAATGTGAACAGGCAGCCCCTTATCAGCCCAACTGGAGGCAAAGAGAGCCCAGGGATGAAAAGGACAGGCTTCAAATGTGTGGAACATCTGTAGGAAGAAATGTGGGAAGGAAATCAATCAGACAGACTTACGGCAATCCTGGGCTTAGCAGAAATATTGAAGAAGAGGATGAGGAAGATACAGGGGGAAATCTTGCTTCACTGAGAATGGAAAAGAACAGATGTTATCCAGAGCAGTAAGTTTTGGCTGTCTGGAGCATTGGGATGCAAGGGCAGACCTGCAGAGTTTTCAAAGAACAGGCTCTTCAGAAGTAGCAGAGCCCTCTGGGCAGCAGAACTGCTGTCAGCCCTCCCCTCTTCAGGGGAGTGGTCTTAAAGAGTTATCCTGAAAGCAATTTTCTCACTTTATTAAGATCCTTGAGGTGAGAGGGTTTGCCCCCCAATCAGTTTTCGGTTGAGAAGACACATCAAACACTTAATTGTGGATTTAGAACTGGTCATGAAATCATATTAAAACTTGGAGATAACAACCAACTTCAGGGGCTGAGACAATGCATTTTAATAGTTATGACTTTATTCCAGTAATTGACTTGATAAGTAATTGACTTTGATAATTTCTGCATTTCTCAGTTTCAAGAGTAACTATTTCCAAGAATCTAAACATGTGAAACTTCTTATGTGTTTGCATGTTGAATTTTAAACTTCTAGTAGAAGGAAAACAAAAAACAAATTACAAAACCAACCATAAGCCCACAAACAATCCCCCGCCACAGTCTTGCAAAATAGTTTATACCTTTTATAAGCCAAAGTATTTCAAAAGAACTACAGAGTAATTACAAAGAAAAATACTTTGATCTATACTGCTAATTTCTTGAAAAATTGGGACATCTTAGCTTTTACTAACAGAAATTCCTGGGATCTACACACTCCTTTTATCCTGTGTTATCCCAGAAACTTAATTCTGTAGTAAAAATCAGCAAGTATCATCTTCATGGTTCTGTATTCACCCAAACCTTCAGTGATTTGATGATATTCATCAAAATCTTTGAGCACATTTGGTATTATCTGAGTACTGCATACATCTTCTTTCATTTTTGCAGGAAGGAAACACAAATTTAGTGTTCCTGAGATGATATTTGTATAAGTATTCGTGTTCGTCTAAGAGCTGTCTCAGTTGCTGAAACGACAGCCAAGGTAAAATAGACAATTCTCCATCTGCTTTTGATGCACTAATATCTCATTTCTGAGGATACAGAAGGTATAGGAAGCTAATAGCTTATTTATGTGACAATTTTGAGTATTTGAATACACACTAAATCTCTGAAAGGAGGGAATAAACACACTCTGGGCAAACGTCTCAACAATGAAACTGCAGTGAAGAAACTGGTTCCCATTTCACAAAGAACAGTCATAAAACATAGACCTGAGAAACTAATGCAGTCCCTGACAAGTCTGCAAGGGAATTTCTCTCAGGTGCTGAAAAGAAGCAGGCTTGTTCTAGCTCTAATGTCCAAATGCATCATCATCTTTTTTAAAAGCTTATGAAATCTCCAGTCAGGTTTCTTTTGGAAACTGTTTCCTGCCAAGACAAATAATGACAGGTAAAAAGGAAAACTTAGAGGTGAGTGGCAGTAAATTGCCTTTAATTTTATGTATAGTTACAAGATCTGTTACCTACATGTGCTGAAAGCAGGCATCAGCCAATATAACTGTATCATCAAATGCAGATAGACAGGTAATGCTCTCACTGAACTGCTGAACCCATTCGGTCGTGTGCCCAGACACATTTGCACTTTTCATACAGTGGTTTCTTCTCTATTTGCATGGCACCACACTGGTTGGTCTGCTTTAATATTTATTACTTTATTTGCAAAATTTCTTAAGCCAAACCACTTGGTTTAGTGCTATTAATGGAATTATTTTACAGGAAAATACTGCAGGATCTATACTGGGAAAAAAAAAATACGTAATTATGTTGTCCTCAGAGATCTTAACCCACTAAATAAGTTTTGAAAGCAGTCTCACTTAGGAGTCCAAAATTTGCATTCTGTATTTACTAGTATTGACTTAAAATATGTTGTTCTGCAAACAATCCTGGCTATAAACTCCACCAGATGACATCTTTCTGAAAAGGAATCCCAAATAGGTGCCAAAGCAAATTCTGTTTTATTTGATTATTCATCGGTGCTTTACACTGACAGGTTTTTAACAATAAAAACAAAATTCAGTACAGGGTAGCACAGCAACTTGTCTTCCCTTCCACCAGAACACACCCACCCGTGAGTACAGGAGTGCTTATATGGAGGTGTGCAAATGATTTTGGCAGGCATGGAAACGAGCTTTCCAGGTCCAAATGGGAGCATGTGGGAATCATGTCATGTACTCTTACAGGTGGGGTTTAAACATCTCTGAGTGTCTAAATACCTGCAAATTACTAAAAAGAAAAAACTTAAACGCAAACACAACTGTTCGCACAAGGACACTCATGTATCCACCTTTGGCTTCCTACCCCAGAAAAGAACAGCCGAGCAGTTACAGGTCCAGCAGAACTCCCAGTATCCCCTTTCATCCCCCACTTCTGCAATGCCATTGACCTACTCCCTCATACACTGCGCACAGGAAGCCAAGACAAGTCCTCAAAACCATTTTGCTGATGGGCCAAGATCTCAAAACCTGTGAAATGCAATCACCTCATCAATCATTCACCATCATTATTTTTTATACCTTCTATAAAAGGAAATGAAAGGGCAGATTACAAAACTATATCTCCTTTTTTCTGCCCAGTACAGCATTAACAAGCACTAACAAATGGCACAGCAGCACCTCCCGAGCCAGTGACACAAGTGCAGTGATAAGCCACATAAAATATTCATACCCGGAACTTCAGATGTCAGCAGATGCTCAACAGCAGCACACAAGCTTTGTCAGGAATCGTTGGGAGATTGAAAGCATACTTAAAGGATTTATTAAAGCAATCAGAAGAAGCCTCTACTCAGGCACCATGATTGCAAGGAGTTTATGGCCATGTCTTTAATCTCCTTGCTCTGTAACAGATAAGTTATGCTTTCTTGTGATTTGTGCACAAAGAGCTTTTTCAATCTTTTCTAGCACTGCGAAGAACAGAAGTACCATTTCTGCCTTGCTAAGCGAAGCATTAATAGGAATGCCAGCAGCAAGATGGAACATGTAATAAATATGAGGCTTTAACATTATAAAGATTTCTACTGCACAGAATATAGTCCTAGATTATGAGATATTGTTATTATCTTTTGTTATATGAAATTATAGGAAAAATCATTTGATGACAGGGATTTCTTTTTGCAGCATTATATATTCAGGGAGACCTGAGTACGAGAAAAAAATTGGGAGTATGTACCAATCTTAAACACTTGTCTTAGTAATAATTGACCAAAGAGAACACCAGGAACAACAGAGATTACTAACACACATCAGTTCATCTCTTACAGAGGAGTGCATTAACAAAGATTTTAGTTCATAAAAAATAAGCTTGTTTCTAAGGTCAACTAGCCAAGAGGAAAACTTACAGAGAGGAGAGGAAAAACAATTGCTAATTGAAACACAAAAAACAGAAGCAGGCAACTCCACCAGAACTTCTGTGTACAAACACACAGAGTTTACATTTATGGATATAAAGACTGGCATTATCTCTTACAAGATGGTTGAGTCTATTCTTATTTTGACACTGACCATTATGAGCACTGAACAGCTGAGCTTGTTAACATAACCAAAAAGATGGAAGAATATACATTTTTTTCTTATTTTGACTTACTGCCTACAGCTTCTTGTAGTTTGCATTGACCTTTCCTTAAGGAAGCCTCAGAAACATTAGCTGTGCTCTGGAGCTATTCAAAATACTTCGCATGCAGAACAGAACTGACAGACCTTGGCTTCCCTGCTGAGTTTGCAAGAACTATTGAAAAACTCTTCCTTAGTTTAGAACATTTTTCTCTTAAAAAAAAAAAAAAATCAGTGTGCACACAAACAGCTTTAAGGAGTTTTATGGTAGAGAAGAAAAAGCATTGTTTCATTTAAAGGTAAAATGATATGGAATGCAGGATTTACTGCAAGAATTAGGCTGTTATCACCTTGTTTTTCTTTTTTTTCTAAATCTGGCAGAGGCTCAGTTTCCCCTTGTCAGTGGAAATTGTTAACAAACATTTCTTTCATATTTATTTACAAATGTGCTCAAGTTTTGTCTGCTTAACATAAGAGAAGGGACCTCCTCACCCATGGAAGAAATCTTCTATAACAAAACATTAGAATTAAGACCTCAACAGGCCCTCTCTCTTTCTCTGCTAACCCTGAGACTTTATGGTGTGTTCAATACATGTTATGGACATGAATATGGCATATGCGTAACCACTTTCTGTTCCTTTTAGTCAGAAACAAAACCATCTATTCCCTACCCACTTCTGTTCTCTTCTGGAACAAAAAGTCCCTAAGACATTCCAAGGTCTCGGAATTTACTTTACATCCTGCTCCAACAGCAAGAGAATGCACAGTGCACAGAGGAGAATGAAGACATGAAATTGTGGTTTGGGAATGCTTTCAATTTTGTCACAGCTATACAAATATCCCCAGTTTCTAATCATGCAGTGCAGAGCTGTTTTGGCTTGTCTGGAATTCAAAACCTATAATTTTGTTCTAAACTTTGAAACAGAATAAAACAAACTCAAAGAGCAAGTCAGACACAGCCCAAGAATTTCACAACCTCCTTCTCAAAGTAAAACTTAGTCAAGATTTGCAAAATTTGTTGCCTATGAAAACACATGTGGCTGCTCTTCAGAGTTCTTGCACTAACAAAGCCCCGTTTCACTTACCAATCTAACAACAGATACACAAATGAAACTCCAGTCACTTTTAGCTCACATCTAATGAATCCATAACTGCACATCACACAGTGAACCTTAAAAGCTTAGTAAAGAAGTTGTAGGGGTTAAACTGTGTCTCAGAGATCACTTTCACGTGTTCAGAAAAACCTCAACCTCTTTTATCTTTTAACTGTAGCCAATATTAACAGCTTTTATTTCAAATCAGAACTCCATACCTAACAGAGAAATTGGTATATGAAGACAAGTTTTCATGCTAAATGAATAATAAATTACAGGTTATGTGTCTCTTTGATTTTAGAGGATGCATAATTTACAACAATAAATAATTAACATATCAAAGGATTCTAATTTAACTGATGCCTTCAGCATCAGCACAACCAAAGTACAAAACCTTCTGTTTGGAGCTTAAAATCCATCTTTCTGGTGGAGATGAGTTGCTATATATAAGTACTTATTATGTTTTCCAATAGGTAATTTTTGCTTATCACTTACATGTATTAATAAATATCAGAAAGTTCAATTTCTGCCATATGATCTGTAAGCATACTGCATCAGAGGAAGAAAAGCAAGCATAATTAGCAGTTTGCTGTTATAAACAGTATTTCAGCGAGAAATATTTAGTACAAGGTTTATTTTTAAGTGGTGTTAAGTTTTTCATTGGATGCCTGTAAAGGCAGCTTATAGTCCTAGAAAAAAAAATTCTCATAGAAAATCTCAAAGTAAAAGAAAAACTCTACTATTTCTCTGGGGAAGAGAGATGTTAAATTTATTCTTGGTACTTGTGTTCTCTAATTAGAATAGCATCTCTGGCTACACCGAAGTTCTCTGGAACAGGGAAGATCACAAATGACCTAAAAGCATGTTTTTTCACCTTTCCATCACATAGTGGCTGCTGAGACAAACCCATGGCAAAGCCACAGTGCAAGGAAAAGCAGGTTGGTGGCAGCCCTTCTCAGAAAGGAGGGGCTGTAAGGCAACACTTGAGCCCACATCACTTCTGGAAGCAGAAGGGACTGGAAAAAATGTGGGCCTTACAGAATAGCTCCACCTTGCGTCAGTGAGAGGATCCATGGGGTAACCTCTGGCACACACAAAGAAACTGGTTTTTTCCTCAAAGATCTCAAGATCCGTTCCTGATCCTGCAACTGGATTGTTTGACTGCCACGTATGGTTATACAGAGTGTGGTCACTGCTCTCAGGATGAGCCTACCTGCAGGTTTATACCCAAACCCAACAATCCAGCAGGAACTCCGATCTGGTGGAGATCCGAAACTCTCACGGTCCCCCTCAGCTGGGGTCCATCACTGCAGGGCCATTACACCCTCCTGAGTGTCCCTCTCTGTTCTTGCACAATGACAGCGGCTCAGATGAAGCGCCGCTCTGTGTCCCTCTGCAGCCACCTCTGCAGACACTGTTCTTTAGAGCAGACACGTGCCTGGCAGTGCCATCTACGTGTGGGGCAGTGTCCGGCCCAGAGCAGCTTCCTGACCCTTCTGCTTTGCAACTTCTCAGTGCAGACTTGAGAATTTCCCAGCCAATACCCATCAAGAGCCGAGGGACCTACATTTTTCATCACATACAGAGGAAAGTGTGACTGAATAGTTGGAGTCCTGCATTTGTCAAAGCCCTTGATATTGAATATTAGTTTTTGTGAGGTCACAGGAAGAATAAAAATTGTGTAAAAGACTGGAAAGAAAAATCTGTAGTACTATATATTAAATATATATCTACAAACATGCACAGTTTGTAAAAAGTATTTGTACTGGAATTCAGAAAGCTACCTAATAAAAGCATTTGATTTCTTTTCTTGGACTACATTTTGGAATGAAAAGCGCTGGTCAGCTGCAAATAGCAGTCAGGCTGTGGGCTGAGAAAAGAGAAATGGAACAAGTGTGCAATTAGAAAAGACAGATGTAATTTTCATGCCCAGAAAAAATAAATAAAATATTTTATGTTAATGCCAATGGAACAAAGATTGCCTCAAAATGATTTGCATGGAGAGACCCTCAATTACAGCTATGTTAAGGAAAGCATCTCTGCAGTCCAGATGTAATCACATGGAGCATCATGAAATACAGCTTAAAGAAGAAAAGTTAAAAGGTTGTGGTCTAACAAAAACTAATTAGTGGTTATTTATGATCAAGTTTATTTTCTACACACAAGATATTCCAGTGTGTATTTTTTGTCCCTCACTTTCATTTTCTGCACAATACTACTGATTTAGCCCAATATAGAAAGGAAAATATATTGAGGGCTAGAGAAAATGTGTATTTCCTGAGAGGATCCTATCAAATATCTGGATCATGAAAACATACCCTTATTGGAAATCTATGGTTATGGTGTTCATGGCTGGATTAGAAACCAGTCTGGAATTTTTCATGAGTTTTTTGCTACTTTCCTACACAGAAAATAAAAGTCTACTGCACAGCTTAATAGTGAGATTTCATTTAAAGGGAAAAAAAACCAAAACTATCCTTGCATATTTCCTGAGAACAGTCTATACTAATATAAGCTTATTTCTCTCTAACTGAAGGTGGGAATTGTCTTGAGTTTCTCCCACTACATTTACCACTGGTAGCATCCTATGGCCAGTTGCAAATTGGGACATTGATACAGATAAAGCAAAAATCAGATAGTTGGGTGTAAATTTTAATAACCTGCCATTTCATAATCCTATTTGAAGAAAAAGTGACACTTGTTAATATTATTACACTGAATTTATAAAACACAATTTTCATTGATTGACGGACAAATCTGATCACCAAACACAATTTTATTTTTCAGGGTATGCTTTATCAATAGCATGAGTAAAGATTACCAAAGGGCTGTGTTTAAAGGTCTCAGATTGGCTTCAGAATTATAATTTATTTTCTTTTTTTAAGCACACACTGCTCCTGACTTTACTAGAGATATATATAAAAAGATGAAAAATTAGCACCATTATAGCAGGACAAACAGTTCTCACCTTAATGAGTCAATTCCTCAGGCAAACATTTCAATAAATCAAAATTAAGACAGATTTGAAAATCCCAATCTGGTCATATTTGCAGCTATCTACACCGGGATCTTTAATTCATATTTAAGAATAAGGGGTCATTAAGCACTTTGTATAACCAGAGGTACACACTAATTATCCATTTGCTTTAGCTCAGTATAATGGCTGAGCAGCAGCTGGTTGACAGGTACAGGCAGCAACACAATTTGGCCCTGTAGTAAAAAGGATTAATCAGGACATAAAGCAGCACTCAGGTTCTGACAGGAGTCCTAAGGAATCTGCAAACACTTTAAACACCAGCACTCAAAGCAAGCTGAAAAGGAGTGCCCGTGTGTGGACTGTGCCTCAATGCAGGCAGAGGAACATCAGATATTGTTCAGCAAAGGGCATTTTAGTGATCTGTAATTTGTCACAATTCTTTTTGCCTCAATGGAATCAGCTCTGATGCCCCAAATCTCAGCAGCTGAGGGAACCTGCTAGGCTATTTCAGTGTGCTTCCCTGGGCTGGAATGACAGCTCAGAGCACTCAGCATGCCCTTTATCTTTAAAGATTCTTATTTGTCTACCATTTCACAGCAAGCAGTTCTGATGAATAGTGCAATTAACCTTTCCATTATTAAAACAATTAATTGCAAAAATTAAAGACATGACAGGGGCTAAATACTAATGCATAAATTATCAGGTTCAGGAATTGTAATTATTAATCTATGTACACTAATTGTGAAATAAACAAAGAGGACAAATTGTAATCAGAAGTCAGTGCTAGAATTGATGGTCATTTGTTTTTCCTGTGAAAAGAGAAATGCACCATTTTACTCTTGACATACAGAATCAATCATACCAAGCCTTAAACTAGAGTATTTTTTTCTCTTGTAAATGGTTTGGGATACAAAGATAACTAAAGTGTAGTTATGTTTCTGAAGCAGTGTAAGTTTACATCAATAAAATTCAGATTTCAATGTAAAAATATCTGTCTAACCTATGCCTGCAGTGAATCTCCACTACATTTTCATTTCATGTAGCTGTAATTTGACTAAGTATTCTGGAATTCTTATAACACTATGATATCACAATGTTGCAAGATACAATATTAAAAAAATATGCTGATCAGACACATGGCTATATAACTCCTGAAGATTAATTGCAACACTGAAGTATTTCACTTATGGGAGAAGTACCTGCCTCATAAACATTGCCAAAACTGTGCTACCGAAGGGTAGGATTGCTGAGGAAGCAACATGGATACACCTCATCAATAAATGATTCTTTTTTCCTATGGAAAGTGTCAACATTTCAACAGTTTCATAAATTTTCACCTTAAAGAAGCGATGAAGATTCTAAATTTATCCCGCCACTTTGTGCCAGAAATAATGGAAAGAACATCCAACTTAAATCATCTGTTGTTTACTGCCCCCTAGCAGTTTTGCCATATCCTTGTCCCCCTTGTCCCCCCACTGCTGCCACTAAAGACACCCTTCCTGAGAGAGCAGGACCACCTTTCTTTGGGTCACTGCCTTGGAAGCTGAGATGTGGCCACAGCAGGAGTCCAACAGCTGAGCAATGGTCTCAGGAGAGAAGTGATGTAAGGCCATCAACGCCTGGCACTGATGCCTGCCACTTGCTTTCTTCCTTCTAGACTCTTCAGGACACGTTGCATATAACAAATTCCAAATGATTTTATCAATTAAAAAAAAAATCACAAACTCAACCCAAACCAAACAAATCAACAAAACCCATCAGTTGGCCTTGCAGTTGGCCAGCTGACTCCAGAATTTCAACTAAATTGTCCTAATACCATGTGGCATGATTAAAGAATGAGTTTACAACCTATTTTTTGCATGATATCAGTTTCAAAACAAACAAACATCTTTAGATATCAGATATTTCATCAAATTTTTCAACACGTGCCTGTGTAATACCACTTAGTGTCATTAAATTTGTAATTATTGCACAGCATAAAACAGAGAATTAGAGGTCTTCCAGTTAATTTTAAATTAAAAAAAATATATGTAAATCTAAAAAAAATTATTATCTAACTTTTTCTTGGCCTGTATATTATTTAACAAGGGGTTAAAATCCTTTAGACCATCTTTCATAAGACATCTTTGTTCTCGTAGTTTCAACAAGTTCAACAGTGTATTTGTTCCATGTAGTATTGGAGTTGATTACAAAGTATTGGACTGTACATTGCTAGAAGATTTCCTATTTACAGTGCTATGCTCCGTTCACCCTTAATTTCAGCAGAGCTGTGATCTCTCTCATTCTTATCCTCTCTGGGATCCTACCTCATGCGCTGGCAGCGCAAAACACTCTGAGGCTGCAAGGACGAAGGTGAAAGCTGGAGTGATGTGAGGAGCAGCTGCCTGTGTCTCAGTTCAGGGTGACGGCTGAGTCAGCTTTATTCCAATTCCTGTTTTTTCCCCTTTTTTCCCAGCCCTTGTTACCAGGGGGTGGCCGACAGTGCCGACTCTCAGCACACCCCACACCATGAGGGGGGAAATGGCGGACGCCGTTCCTGAGGGGCGCGCGGCTTTATATAGGGGGTCTGAGGGAAGGTTCTAGAACTGTGGCTTGATTGGATGAGAGGGGTGAGATATGCAAATCAGGGTGTGGACTGACCAATGGGAGACCAAATGAGGGAACTGAGAGCCAATAGGAAAGCAGGGGTAGGGTGAGAGGCGGGAAAACCATGAGGGGACGAAGACAAGATGGAGGAGAGCCGGGAATGGAACTACAAGAGGAACAACCATGAGGGGAGAAACCAGGAAGGGGTGACAATAACGCTTTTGAGTCAAAATCGTAGCAATAAACACGCAAACACGGAACTGTAAACTTGAACTGCCAAAGTCTCTAGTCTGGTAGATTTGTCTGAGTCCGGGAGGTTTGCATCGTCGTCATCCTCGTAGGTCCCCTTTCTGAAGTGCTCTCTCCATTCTTCATACATCATGTGTTCTCCCACACCTTGTTGTACAACTAACACGACTTTGGCAGCAACGCGCTGATGTGAAAACTACTCAAATCATCAGTCTTTTAATAAGTGTCGAGGCACAGCTGGCCGGGTGGGGCTCAGACCCACTCCAGACCCTCTCAGGCCTTGGCGAGGCAGCACAACTACAATAACCAAGAACAACAATCCACTCATCCTTTTAGAATGCAGGGCATGGAACCAGGAAACGACATTATTTTTATAATCAGCTTTTCACAAGGACAGTATCACAGAGAACACTAATTGATAATAAGTTCTCAATGAGGAAACCCAAGTTCTGGCAAATCCTCTTTCACATCTTCTCATTCTTTTGATTTCTTTGTTGTCTGTACACCGCTGAAAGTTTTACATTTATTCATGCCAAATATGGAGCTAAAAGGGGCAATGGTAGAGTACACATTCTGAAAACAGCTATATCACTCATAAGAAGGTACAACTCAGGCATATTCCCACAGTTAATTATAAATGTTTGTGCTTGAATGTCAGTGCAAGAAAACATAATCTTGTTATAATATAAAAAGTTATTATATAATGGCTTTTTTCTAAAATACAGTTTACTAGAGCATGGCAGGTGGCAGACAGGAGGCTGAAAACTGCAACAAGCAATTACATTACGGGAATTTTTCCCCACAGTTTCATTAGCTAAATTTCTTCCTATTTTAATCTGATCTTTTTAATAATGTGTCAGGACTGACACTCCAGTGGACATGAAACTAGGAATGGTCATGGTTGAATAAATGCATCTATTTAATTTTTCTCTTCAACTAGTTTTAAAAATTAATTTATCTGATTGCTCAGGCTATTATACAAAATTTGTTGGATTTTGTATATTACTAATAGGCACCTTCCTTGTATTTCTGCTTTCTATTGCCTAGATGAGGTTTTTCTAATACTTGCTGATGGCTGATTAGAGAAATAATGAAACAGTGACAAAAGTCAATTCTGCATCGTTCCCACAAGGCTCCCAACTGATCTGCAGTTCAGCAGAAGGAAACTTCAGACTGGTTTCTGAGCAGACTTTTGGGGTACATGATAATTTTCATGCCCACACCACAACCCCACACATGGAGCAGTGCTGCCACCCCACGAGAGCTGCCCCAGAGTAACCAGCAATCCAAGGAGCACAGCTTACCACATTAATATTTTCCAGGTGTGCTCAGGAAAACAGCTCAAATCATAACAGGACATAGGATTTACTACATAAAATAGCTCAATTCTAATATATCCACATGATAGTGTCTTAAAGCT
Organism: Anabacerthia variegaticeps; assembly: GCA_035583185.1. NCBI lineage: Eukaryota > Metazoa > Chordata > Aves > Passeriformes > Furnariidae > Anabacerthia > Anabacerthia variegaticeps. The sequence goes on from JAWWEW010000028.1 coordinate 5,828,990, forward strand.
CTTTCAGTGTTTGGAGAGGGTTGCTGGGAGAACTAGAAAAAAGTTTAATTAAGCAACTCTCAAATTTTTCAAATCATTTTTTTCTTTTGATTTTTGAACCATCTGTTCAATTTCCTAAATCCTGCATGGATTTTGCTTCCAGGAGATCAAAATGGTTACATTTTTGATGGGGAAATTAAACTTCTGAAAGATTTATTTCACCTTTAGTGAAATTTTGCAGCACTAATAGAGGCCGATTTTGATGCCAGGTAATTCCAGATTAGCTATGCTGAAGAGAATGAAATCGCAGCATCACATGAGTGAATGGTGAAGAATTGATCTTGTTTGACAGAATGGTATAAAGAAATACCAACAGAGACATTTCTTGCTGCTCAGGAGTAGTTCTCTAACTGTTCAGGGTTGCAGCAGTCAAGAGAGTCAGTCACTAGAGAAGATGGATCAAACAAATGTCAAAGCTAAAGCCTTGTTTAATTTGGAAAAAAACATCCACCCATCACCTTTTACAGCTGTGATGTAACATCCTTCCCTTGTAGTGAAGTTTAGTGAATTCCCCTGGTTTCATGCAACTATTTGGAAATAATTAACAGTGAACTGTTTCATTTATACCTCTCAAGATACACTAACCCAATGAATTCAAATATGCAAATATTTGGGGTCCATATGTTTTAATTGCACTGGTATCATGGGATAACAAGTGTTAGGGAATGAGTTTAACCAAAGCCTGCCATGGCTTCTGGCTTTGGCTGTGCAATTTAGTAAGTATAGCTGACTATATAGAAGTGAAAGAAAAAAGAAAGAAGTTAAAGCAGATTTACAGCAGCTACTCCACAATTTCCCCTTTACATTCCAAAAGCAGATCAGTTCCTCTGAGCTGTACAAGTTCTAGATAAGGATGGACTAAAACTTTTAGGTTTCACATTTGTGTATAATGCTTTTCAAATCACTAAGCCTTGCCTAGAGACTTCAGTCACTTCACACTCACCCAAAACTCAAGTAAATTATGAGATTGAAGTGATTACAACTGTCATCTTCATCTTTTACACTGGTAATAGATTCTTATTTCAAATCTTGGTTATCTTTGCATACAATTCAATGTTATATTGTCCTGCCACCTGCTAATCAAGATCAGAGAAAAAGATGAATCTCCCAAAGTCAAACATATATTTCTCTCCTATCACAGCAGCACAGTTTATTCCAGTTAAGGAAGTGATGTCACCATAAAAACGTCAGTTTTTGAGGGGATACTAAAGTTACCTATAAAATTTTGCCCTAGAACGAAACTTACTGTGCAAGGTTATTATGTCAGGAATCTTTTCTTCCCCTTCAAATGGTATGACTTGAAAAGAAATAAAACAAATGGACTTTTGGAGCTGACGTTTCAGAGTTCTTTTTTTTCCCCGACTTCTGTGGAAAACTTGGAATTCCACTTTTTTTTTAAGAATTCCCAGTCTTGACAATTCTACCTCAGCACTCAATCCATTGCTGTGCTCGTTCTTGACACAGTTACTAAGACTGCATGAAGAACAGTGAGAATGAAGACATCAAAGCAGGCCAAGTGGGAAGGACAGGGTGTCTTCATCTCTTATGGCCATGATAATTGCTCTTTTTTGGGACTTTATTTTAGGCACATACTAAAGAAACAGCAAAACTCTTCTTTTGAAAAGTTTTCAAAATCTCCATTGCCCTGGCAACATCTGCTGAGAGCACTTGGAAAACAGACTCAAATCAGAATTGCACTTCTGATAGCTGGTGTACTTGCCAACTTTGAAAAGCCACCTGAGTAATGAACTGCTGCTTTCTAATTTATGCCTTCTGTTTCCCTCACTTCTATTCATTTTCCTCCCTGAAGAAAAGCAAGAACATTTTATGCCTTTTTTTCAGCTTCTTTTCTGAATAAACAAAAATATTTTCAACATTGAAAGCTTTGAGCTTTTTTTAAATGACACAAAGAGGAAGACTAGAGCTCATGGACATTTGATGCTGCAACACTCATTCTAATCTGATCTACCAGCAAATGCACTGACCAAACAAGAAAAGACAGAACAATACAGGCTTGACATCTTCCACTTGTTTTGTTTTTTCCTATCCTAAGATTGTGTAAAACAGGTTGTTCATACTGCATGCTTTGGAGATACCAGCTTTTCATGTATTATCTATTAGATTTTCCATTCTAAAAGTTAACACCTGCATTAAAAACAAAGGAAAAGTTAACACTGGAAGAAGGAATTAATTATGCAGCATCATTTGATGGTAGGCTTTCATCTGACTTTATCCTCAGTGCTAAGCTGAAGGCAAGGACAACTTTCCGCTGCCCTTTTCAACACATTAGGCCCAATTCCATTTTCCAAATATGCTATCAATATGATAATTCCACACTTTCCCATCCGTAGACAGTCCAGTCTTCATAAAGATAGCATTATTACTACAAATATACTGAGGGGAAACTATTTCAATTACTAGGAGACTATGCAACTCCAAGTCTATTTATTTCAATTTATTCAACTGTCTTGATATATGCGTGCATAGAACTTTTATAAAGAATGAATAAATTCACCTTGAAATTGTACCAAGTGACTTTGGCCGGGCCAGGTTGTGCAATGGAATCAGAATCACTTGTGAAATAAGCCCTGACAGTGCTGATCAAAACAAAGTGGCTACTCATTTATTAAAGTGACAGCTCAGCAATGGTTTCAAGCAGGGCATGACGTGGCCTGGGGTGTTGGCCATGGCCTGGGGTGAGAGCTGCAGCTGAAAGCTTTTCAGCCAGTTGTGCACTCTGAAGCTGTGACATTTCCTAGGGCTGCTGCACCTGCCTGGATGTCAAGCAGCTGGTGTGAGCACTGTCACCCATTTCAGATTGTTATTCCAAGAGTGACAAGTTTGCCCTGAGACTACATGCATGAAATTGATCCTTTTTCACTTTGTTATGAGCAATTCAGTCAGGGAGAAAGCATCTTGGGTCAGACACATGCACAAAATGCACAGGACGCTCATTTTACAAATTTACTATCAACTTCTCAACAACCAAAATGAGTCATCACTGCAAATACAATTTCAAACACGTGAGATATTTGAAAGTGTGAGCCTAAGAATTTCAGTTTCTAGTATTTATAAAACAATAGGTTTAGTGGTATTCTCCTTTGAATGTTCTTGTGCAGGATTGCTATAGCAACTCATATCCTGCTTTAAAATCAATAGCAATTTGGGCAAGACAAGCTGTTAAACCTGTGTATCAGGTAGGAACGTGCTTCCTCAGTTCACTGGAGGTGTTGCTACAATGCAAGCTTAAGTTAAAAGAGGAGTCACAAACTTCCTATTTGATTTTGGAAAACAAGGTAGGGCATTAATAACAGCGAAACAAAGACTCCAGATCATGCTCCTTCAGCTTTTGCAAAAAATAGAGTTGAGCTTAAATGAACCTGTGCTTTCCTGAAAAGTCAGTTTTAGCTTTCCTGTTGTGCATAAAACGTCCAATAAAATGCAGTCACAAAAGTGCTTCTCCATGGAGTCATTCTCAAAGGAAAACCCAAGGCAGAGTTACCATGACCTTGTGTGCAAGTTTCACTGCTTTTCACTATGAACAGAAAATGGTGTTGGCTCTAATATGTAATGTCCATTTGAAGCTATTATTAAATGCTGACAGTTCTAAAATTAATGTAAATCAGTAAGAATATTTCTTCTCATAAATTTTCAAAGAGCTGGTTATCTAGCAGCAACTGCAACTGGTTTGGTGCCTCTGGCTCCTCATAACACTCTTGGCTGCACAAATCTCTATCACAGTGCCCATCTCCCCTACACACTGAAGAATCCTCACCTTCGTGGATTCTGTATTTCCTTGCTGAGTTCTGTATTAATGTAACTACAGAGTTTTTCTTATGTCATTCCTGTATAGCAAACTCAGAGCCCACTACTGAAAGAGTAAAATAAGGATATTTTTTGCAGTGTACACCACTTTGTATCTATGAAGGCGCATGTCAGGTGTCACTGCCATCTGGTGTGCCCTCAGTATTGAGAGGTACTAACTCTTTGTGGTTCTAAGCCAGATATCTGGTAACTCCAGATGTTAAGCTGACTGGCAGTTTTACAAAGGCTCTTCTGTCCAGACATCCCAAAGACTGACACACTTTAAAGCAAGTCTAAAATAGTAGAGAAAAACCATGGGAAATACAAGTAAGCTTTATTTTGTTCTAGTTCCTTGAAACTGTTTATTTTTTCCACAAATATTTGTGATAAATTGCAAGTATTCATCAGTTTCAGAATAAACATCACAATGGGCAAACACACTCCAGTGTGTACCCCAGAGAAAGTTATAATAAGTCCTTATTTCCTCGTAACAAGGAAGTGCCACTTTCAGGAATTATAAGCCATATCAGGGCAGGAATGAATACCAATTCCCAGACATTTGTAAGCATTTGCACAACTGCATCAAATAATGAGGAAAAATGAAGAACCACTCAGGATATACATTAACATTTTATATTACTCAACTTATTGACACAGCAAGATAAAATTACTATATGTGCCTACCTTCCTCATAGCCATGAAGCTCAATGAACCTTTAGGCATTGCAGTGCAACCAAGTTCCCTACTATCAAGGGAAATCCTTCTAACAATAAAAATTATGCTTTTAGGGAAAAGGTGAAAGGAAATTGGCTACAAGTTGTACATCAAGAAGTAGGTAAAAACCCAAGGAAAGCACAGAATGATTCACAGCACAAATGGTAAAGAGTGAATGAAACAGTACTTTTTGATGATTCCAACCTCCTTTTTTATTACTGTTGCCATGTATTCAGCTCTGGGAATTGAGTCCAGAAAACAAACAACTCTCCTTTTAAGACACATTCTGTTGTGTGAAAATCTTTTAATGGATTTACACTACATTTGTAGGTGGTTAGAGCCTCCCTTCCAAAATAGTCCTCTGAATGAAAATATTTGTTGTCCTGTTTCAGATTATTGTGTATTACTCTCTAGCTTGTTTTAGAGAAAGTTGCTGAAGATTACAATAGTTACATCATTTTCTTAGACCATTAAATCTACAGTCTGGATGGAATTAACTCTTCCTTCAGTTTTCATCTTGGCATAGGAAGTTTCTATTGCCCTGAGTTTATTTTTCCCATCAATCCTAAATTTACCAGCAGCAGGTAGATAACACTTTGTTGCTTTTATTGACAATGCATAATTTTACTTAAGTCTTTCTGGGAAAATGTCCAGGCATTGTATCTTTGTTAAGTTATAAGATTTCCAGAGACAGTGGAAGAAAAAAGTTCATTATAATTTTTGACCCTTGGTGAAAACAGTTTCGTCGGTATTATTACATGTTCCTGCCTGGCAAAAGCAAAGCTTTGTATTTCAGCCCGTACTCGTTTAGTAAATGACTTCAACTCTCTTGGTGTTTTCACATTTACAGAGCTACACAGGGGAAAGAAATTTCATTTTAACAAAGACTGCACAAGTGCTGGGCAGGGAGAAAAGAAACACCACGGAGCCTTTTCCATAGCCACCAGCAACTCCAAATTACACTCCCCACTTCATATGTGGCACAGAAGTGGCTTCATTTCCCCCCTCCAAAACCAATGTCTGGCACTGTGCGTGCCTGGACTGCCACTGCTCCTTGCTCAGACATTCTCACCCCGCGAGGGCAGAAGCTGGGCAGAGTCTCATTCCACACCTGCCCAACCCACACCTTCTCACAAGTCATACAGTGTCTAGCCATGCAACATTCTGAAATACCCAAGATTGCTGTGTTTTTGCAGACATGTAAACTTTCTTGGCAGTAAGTCTTCATTATTTTTTGGTTGTTTAAGTTTTCTTTTTACCATGGATAAATCCTTGCTGACTGTCTCTTGCAGTATGTTCTGTTGTGGTATATTCCTGTGTGCATGTGATTCACACTGATTCTTTTTATAACAAGGAAAAAATGGTTCTTGAGGTGAAGATGATGAAAAACCCCACATTCTTTTAGGAAAAAGATTGCGGGTGAGTTGCTGACATGCAGACCCCTGTTATGTTATTTTTACTCCCAAGGGATACTACAAACTTCATTATTCTTTGAATGCCTACCTATGACTGTAACTTTTGCCCTCTCCAAGTCCTGTTGCTGATATCAGGTTTCAACTTGTGTCAAGTTTCTCTTGAATTTTTTTTACAGTGCATAATGTCAGCTTTTAAAACCTCCCAACAATGTCCTCAATTTAGTTTAATTGTCTTCTAGCAGGTGTCAGAAACCAGCTGACAGTTGTTCTTGAAAGTCTTCCCCATTAGAACAAGGCACTCTGATCTTTTCACTACAGCTGACACACAAGGACTAATGAACACCTTGACAACCACATTTGTCACTTTTTTCGGCAGCTTTACAAATCACCATTTACATCATACCTGGAATATCATACCCCAAGGAAAAAAGCTCTTTTATGCTCATTCCTTGTCCTGACTAGTTCATAGATCAGAGCAGTCTGATTGCACCTCCTTCCTCCTTGCATGACACACACAAGCTCAGACAGCCATTGTTCATTTTGAACCAATTCCTTTCCTTACATTTTTCTTTACAACTCACAGAAACAAAACTATTCTTTCCATAATGTCCAGTTTTATTACTGTGCTTGGATAAGCTTCCTACAGGAAAACAAAGGCAGCATGCTGTGCTTTAAAAACTGTCTGTGTTTACAGTTAACTCATTCAGTCTCAGAGATATCTATGCACATCCAGTAAGTACTGGAGCTGAAAAGAGCTTTGCAAACGCCCAGAAGGCAAATTGTTTCATTAAAGGTGATAGTCAAAATCAACTTTGTAGAGGAAGGGTTATCTGTCTTTTCTAAACTCCTTATTAGAGCCTGGCAGCTTGTGAAAAACCCTGGCTAAACAATCCCTTCATGTATGTTTAGCAGCCGACAGTTTTGTAGCATGTGGGAGGTTCGTTTGCTGTGGGTTCTTCTACATTGCTGTTTAGTAGAACTACAAATCGCAGCAGGGGTCAATTAGTGTAGCTGTAAATGTTTCTATGGTTGTCACCTAGCTTTTATCCTTTAAGCACCATGTAACACCTCAAATTGAAATGTAAGCAGTTCCCTATCACTATGTTCTGACCTTTGGGCTACTAATTTTTCATAAAGAAAAGGTTAGTGTTAATTCCCTCTGCTAAAGCACATGCCCACATGTGAGAGTCTTCAGCATCTGGGCACTGGAGTGTGACCCCTCCCTCCCCAAACCATGCGGCCTCTGAGGCTCCCCAAGGACAGCTGGGACAGGGGTGGGTCAACACCCTCTCCTTTCCCCTGAAAAGCCAGGTTTTCTCCTTGCCTTAAGAGAAGCAGTGCCTCCAAATAGCAAAAATGGCACACATTTGGCTGGAAGTAAATGAGCTGAGAGCATTAGGAACACATTCATCCCCATAATTTAGAATTATTCTGAGGAAAGTGACAGGGTTTTGTTTGGGTTTTTTTGTTTGTTATTTCTCTTTGTAGACTCAAAGGTTTACATTCATTGACTTTTGGAAGGTTTGTGCGGCCTCTATGATCATAATGAATGGTTTTGACTGCACTAAACCCAAAACTGACTCTCTCTCTCTCCACTGTGTACCTTTTTCCCTTGACTTCCACCATGTCCACAGATCAGTCTTGGTCTCCACTGATTTCTAGAGAACTAAGTTGCACCTTACTTGGTAACACGCAGTAGTAGCCACCCAGAATGTATCAAAAATGAGATAAAAACATGCTTGTATCTTGTTATACCCAAAGGACTGCATTTTGTACTTCAGAGTCCAAGATTCAGTGAAAGAGACAGAGTGAAGAATGATGTCTTCACGCCTGTTAATTTGAATATTGTGTTTGAATGATACTGATGTTTCACATCCAGACTCACTTACTGCCTTTCCTACCTGGCTCTTCTCATTCTCATCTGACCTACCAAGAACACCAAAAGCAATCCTGTCACAAATCCAGCTGGAGAGGCATGGGCAACCAGCATAGACACAGCACACTCCAGTGTGAGATAACTCTGGAGGACAGACAACTAAACTTCAACTATTCATTCTAAGGAAATTTCCTACATGTGAAAGTGTATTTACCATTTCCTTTTAATGCCTCCAGTCTGTTCCCTTGCTGCCTATGGCACTATTTGAATCACTTGCATATAAAAGACTGAGACCGACACACACCAGTTGATTCTGGCAGTGCTGGGTTCACAGTCGGACTTGATGATCGGAGAGGTCTTTGTCTAGTTTTTCTGGCACTAGAGCTGCTATTGTTGATTCTTTGGTTTTTGCAGCAGCTAATTTAGCTTCTGCATCGGCTTTTCGGTTACTTATCTCTGGAACAGTGTTACCTTTCAGGTGCCCCTTACAATGCATTATGGCTGCTTGGGTTGGGAGTTGAACGGCCTCCAGCAACTGTAGAATTTCTTCTGCATGTTTTACAGCTTTTCCTTGGGCAGTTAGCAGTCCTCCTTTTTTCCAGATTGCCCCATGGGCATGTATGATGGAAAAGGCGTACTTAGAATCTGTCCATATGTTAATTCTTTTCTTTTCTGCCAATTTAAGGGCTCGGGTAAGAGCTATTAACTCGGCTTTTTGTGCTGAAGTTCCTGCGGGTAAAGGATTAGATTTGATTACCTGTTCTGTTGTGGTTACTGCGTAACTGGCCATTCTTATTCCTTGCCTTACAAAGCTGCTGCCATCTGAAAACCAGTCCTCTGCACCTTCGGGTGGCTCTTCTTTGAGATCTGGGTGGCTGGAATACACTGCTTCAATAGTTTCTAGACAGTCATGTTCAACTGGTTCTGCTGATATTCTTCCTTCTAGAAACGAGGCTGGGTTGACAACATATTCCGTATTGGTATATCCATGAATGACACCAACCTGTCATTCCTAGAAAGGCTCACAGGTCTCTCACCATTTCTGGTCTGGGCATCTGGCGGATGGCTTCTTTTCTTGCTGTTCCCAGGGATCGCTGTCCTCCAGAAATCTTGTATCTTAGGTACATCACTTTTTCTTGCACCAACTGTGCTTTCTGTTGGGAGACTCGATATCTATTTAAACCCAAGAGGTTTAACAATGAGATTGTCCATTCTACACATTTTTCTTCTGTTTCAGTTGCTATTAGCAGGTCATCTACAGATTGCAGAAGAGCGCCCTCTCCCTGTGGTCGTTCCCACTGTTCCAATTCTTTAGCGAATTGATTTCTAAATATTGTGGGGCTATTTTTGTAACCTTGAGGTAAGACTGTCCAGGTTAGTTGTGTCTTTCTCCCTTTGCTAACAGACTCCCATTCAAAAGCAAAAATCTTCTGGCTCTCTGGGGGAAAGGGTAAGGCAGAAAAATGCATCTTTCAAATCTAACACTGTAAACCAAATCAGTTTCTTAGTTTAGTCAGGAGTGCATAAGCGTTAGGTACTACTGGATGCAATGTCTTGGTAATATCATTTACAGCTCTTAAATCTTGTACTAACCTGTAAGTTCTATTTGGTTTCTTAACTGGTAAGATTGGTGTATTGAAATCTGATTCACATTCTATTAGCAACTCTAATTCTAAAAACTTCTCTATTGTTGGCTCAATCCCTTTTTTTATCTTCTAGCCTCAAGGGATATTTTCTGTTTACTGGTTTGCTCCTGGTATTAATTCAATAATGATAGGGGCAGCTTGTTTTGACTTTCCAGGTACATCTGTTGCCCACACCAATGGATATATTTCGCTCGTGATTTTTTAATATCACTGTTACTTGGTTTTGGTTTAACACAACTGATAACTAAACTTGGAGCGGTTATTAATTGTGCTTTGCTTACTTGGAGTTCAAATTTACCTTTATCAAACTTTATTATAGCTCTCAAATTTTCTAGCAAATCTCTTCTTAACAGAGATTTTGGAGAATTAGGTCAATATAGAAATTGATGAATTCCCATTTGTTTCCTGATTTTGTATTTGAGAGGTCTCATGAAAAAGCTTTTTCTGGTTGGCCTGTTGCCCCCACAACTTGTACACACTTATCTGTTTCTGCTACCAATTCTTGATTTAAAACTGAATATGTAGCTCTAGTGTCAAATAATCTATTTCTTTTTTTTTTTCTTTCCCCTAGCTCTCAAACAACACTTTAAATCTTTTTCTAAACTCAGCACTCATCTCACTTACTTGCCACTAACACTTGCTTAAGTCCTTTCTTAACAACTTCT